>LBNU01028046.1:63765-105159 GCA_014162995.1 Artemisia annua | reverse complement strand
GATCTTAAGAATTTAGCATTGCAATCTTCATTGTCTGGCCTTGCCTTCAGCTGATTCAATTGACTTAGAATCTTGTGAAACTTGTCATAACCCTTGTGTATGCCTTCTTCCACTGTGATCTGAAACTCTTGAAACTGCTGCTTCAGCATTGACTTTCTCATCCTTCTTGACTCATCATTCCCACCAAATCTAGCTTTAATCGCCATCTATAGATCCTTTGCATCAGACATGAAGTGAAAGTCACCCAAGTGGTCTGGAGGTATAGCTTGAAGAAGTATAGTTCTAACTTTGTTTTCCCTTTGAAGAGCAAGAACCTCTTCAGCAGATGTGGGATCAAGATAGTATATTCTACCATCTGCATCAGTTCCAGTCCTCTTTGGACTATTACCTGTAGGAACCCAATACTCTTGATCGTTACGGGCTCCAGGCTGTTAAACCTTTTAATCATCTAGGAATAATAACATTGAATAACATGCAGCGGAATAATAAATAAGAACATCAATGTTATCAACAAGGTTTTTCATTATCATCTCTAACATACAAACATCTACAACCCCAATTCTACTTGATCAAGGTAGAATGACCTTGAGGCTGACTAACCAACTAACTCTAACTAAACACTAGGCGTTTTCCAAATCCCTACGCCTAGGTTCCCACACACGCACACCTTTTAGGTTTACATTGTACGTACTTAATAAAACTAATGACCCTATGTCTCTTTATATACTAGAGACATCTAGGGTTTACAAGAGGAATCATAATACAATTAGGAAACTAAATCTTTTAAGTAACTCTTATAGAATCTTCCAAATTCTCCATCTTTTTGTAGTTTCCCATCTTGTCACTTTAAGCCCTTCATGTTTCATTCTTCTTGTTTTGTATCATCAAATCAATAATAGACCCAACAATCTTCCCCTATTTGATGATGACAAAACATACACGTTCTTGTACGAACTTCCCTAGACGAAGTAGAAAAGTTGAGATAATTGAATCTCACCATGAATGAAACAATCTTTGTCTTCCCCTTGATTCATGCAATGCCACTGTCACAGTTGGAAGAATATCTATAAGTTATAAATTAAACTTTAGTATTATAACTTAAAGTATAGTATACGTGTCCAGATATATAGCTTAATTGAAATATAAAAGACATGATAAAGGTAAAATCAGTTTTGAAAACCTCTTAGAAGATACTTCTAAAATATTATGGAAGAAGTTTATGATAACACATGATCTATATATTTAGAGACAATTTTTAAAACCAACCAACATGCCCCGACTTATTCTTAATTTCAAACTAAATCAACGAAGATTAATCTGGTGTTTTGTTTAACCTCTGATTCTTTTCGGTCGTTATCTGATTCATTAATGAGAAATATATTCTCTATTTAAAATAGTAAAAGTAAGGTGCGAACAACATAGCTAAGTTTGATGAATCAACAAAATCACCTTTTATTCACTCTAGACACACTTTTAATATTTTAAACCACGGAATAGATGGAATGCAGATATATATACAATAAGTAATTATAATGTGAACATGTTTCTGATGCACTTGACTTCATAAGGAAAACATTATTGTGATTTACAATTCAAAAAAAAATAATAATAATATTTAACATAAGTGTCTAAAACTCACAATTCAATTAACAAAATAAATCTTTTAATCCACAGGAAATTTGCGTCTGATACGATAAAGATACATGTAAAAAATAAATATAATGTGATTATAATGTGATTGAATATGATCATATGACCATAACGACGAGTCATAATTTGCTTTTCTTCTAATAACGGGTTCAACCGCAATAGAATGTGATACAGATTACCCTATAAGAAAAACAGTATTGTGATGTACAAACCAAAACACAACAAAAAAAATAGACAAATCTTTAATATAAGTATCTAAAATTCAAAATTCAATTAACAAAACAGAAACTTTTCGTCCGATGCGATAAATATACATGTATTTTGTAATACACATGACGCTGATGTATTAGCATCATATAAACCAAATATCAACTTTACGTGAATAACATATCACATGAGAAACACATTTGATTCTGATATGCAAACGAAAATACAACTGATTGGTTAATCGAATCCCTCAATATAATAGTTTAGAACTCAAAAATATATATATATCTATATAAAATAAACTATATATTTATATATAATATAATTCTATACAACTCAAAAATTAATCTACAAACGCGATATTTTCTTCTGATGTGATGAAGATATGTTTCTGATTCAAATGAATCTGATATTATAACGTTACGTGAATAAAATATCGTATAAGAAACACATTCGATTCTGATATACAAACGAAAGCACAACTTATTGATTAATCAGATCCCTCGAGTCAAACAAACCAATAATATATACATATATATAAACTAATTACTATATATGAGAAACCTAATAATATATTGTAGAAACCAAAAACTAAATATTTGTATATAATATAATTCTATAGAAATTAAAAATTAATTTACAAACGCGATAGTTTCCTCAGATACAAAACTGTTGCAAAACCGCTATGTAAATGTATTCGTGGAAGATACGAAATATTTCCTGTATGTGTTCCTGTTAAATCTTCACCTCAATGAGATGATCTGATAATCTTGTAATCAACAAACATGTTTCTTTACACAACCCTCTTCTCGGATCAATGTTTCTTAAAAGCATGACAATAGCGCCTATTTCAGCCGTCTTCATGCTTCAATAAACAAACATAAAAAATTAAAGAGTATCCATAAAGGTTAGCAGAAAATATATAAACAGTAAAAAATGTTCAATACATGCAATTGACATTTAAAAACATTGTAAATAAATAAACGCATAAGAAAGAAATAAATATAACAACAATTAATTCAACAAACAAAACACAAATCAGTATAGAAAAACCATAAAAAATAAAATAATAACAAACGATGATGAATCAGATTTAGGGTTCCATACCTAGTATATTTGAAAATTTCCGATAACAACGAAATCTACAACATATACCTGCTATAAGAAAACGAAAGAAAAAGAAACGATAGCCAATCAGAAATAAGGCTTTATACCTAATATATTTCTGTAATTTTGATAATTATGAAATCTATAGCAGAAACCTGCGATAAGAAAAATAAAGCAAAACGATTAGAAGACCTATGAATGATGAGCACCCACATTGGGCGACTATATAGGCTCAGGATTAGGGTTTCGCAACCGTGGGCCAGAAGATATCGCGTAATNAACTGTTGCAAAACCGCTATGTAAATGTATTCGTGGAAGATATGAAATATTTCCTGTATGTGTTCCTGTTAAATCTTCACCTCAATGAGATGATCTGATAATCTTGTAATCAACAAACATGTTTCTTTACACAACCCTCTTCTCGGATCAATGTTTCTTAAAAGCATGACAATAGCGCCTATTTCAGCCGTCTTCATGCTTCAATAAACAAACATAAAAAATTAAAGAGTATCCATAAAGGTTAGTAGAAAATATATAAACAGTAAAAAATGTTCAATACATGCAATTGACATTTAAAAACATTGTAAATAAATAAACGCATAAGAAAGAAATAAATATAACAATAATTAATTCAACAAACAAAACACAAATCAGTATAGAAAAACCAAAAAAAATAAAATAATAACAAACGATGATGAATCAGATTTAGGGTTCCATACCTAGTATATTTGAAAAATTCCGATAACAACGAAATCTACAACATATACCTGCTATAAGAAAATGAAAGAAAAAGAAACGATAGCAAATCAGAAATAAGGCTTTATACCTAATATATTTCTGTAATTTTGATAATTATGAAATCTATAGCAGAAACCTGCGATAAGAAAAATAAAGCAAAACGGTTAGAAGACCTATGAATGATGAGCACCCACATTGGGCGACTATATATAGGCTCGGGATTAGGGTTTCGCAACCGTGGGCCAGAAGATATCGTGTAATTCAAATATAGAAAAGATATCGGAGTGGATAACCATCGTTTTTAAAACATTCTAGAAGGTGCCTCTCGTACTGCCAGAGACCCCGCGACACCAAAGTTTCAGAAAACACACCCGGTTCCAAAGGGTTCTTTTATTCGCGTTTTCGACACATCTATGTTTGGAGAGGCCCCTCAAAAAACACTTTTGGCGTAGCGACATTCTCTCAATTGCAAAACCAATTAACCAATGAGAGGGCTCTATTTCAAAATAGAGCCCTCCCATTGGTTAATCGAATCCCTCGATTTGGCCAAAAGTGAGTTCTCATATTATATAAAAGATTGCTATTAATATAACTGTATTAATGATATTATTATAGAACATTTCTCTCACATTTAACCATTTTCAACCTTTAACATTTCACATTTGACTATTTTCATTTTATATGTAGTATATAGATAATTTTACATTATTTGCTCTTTTTAGTGTTTTTCTTGCATCGTTAGTCCTTATTTATGTAATGTCTTTTTTTTAATTATATATTGTTTATATTTAAAAATGAACAAAATAAAAACAAAATAAAAATAAAATAAAAAATCCAACGACACCAGAAAAGTGGTGTTATAAAAGGAAGGAGTGTTTTGGTGCCATAGAGAAATCTAGTGCCATGGGAAAAAGGTGCTTAGGTGGCACCACCTTTTCCACAGCACCACCCAAGGCACCAAGTGTACCTAGTGCTCTTAGGATGAAAAGAAGAAATGCAAAAGTGTGCATACTGTTGATAGTTGGCTATTCAGATGGAAATAGCAACTGATTACAACTAAAATGAATAGTTTATACTTTATGTGTCTACTCTTTTCCAGCAAGTATTCTTGTTAAAACTGACTTTCAAGATTTCAGTGAAAACCATAGCAACTAACAAGGCACTTATCAGACGAGACTATAGCCAGCCAAGTAACGAAACACAAATATAAAGAGATAAGAGAGGTGAAACACTGTCAAGTCCTAAGATAAAATGATAGGCATAAGTCACATTACCCTGTAAGCACAGTTTCTTCAGTTTTTTCTATCAAGTCAAATAATCAATTAATCTGTCAAATACTCTTTTCACCTTATTTAATTTCAGAGCAGAAAGTCAAATATAGAAACAAAACAGGATACATCAACATTTAGTTATGTAAGAGTACTATTGCTAAAACCATACAATTTAAGCAAATTTGCACAAAACTAAACGAAATATAAGGATAGGTTCAAACTGTTAAAACTAGTAGAAGATTATTTCGGCTGTGGGTGAAGCTCGGTGGAGTTTCAACAACTTCTAAGCAAACTCAAATCTTCCAGTGTCACCATGCGTCACCAGCCATGATGTGTTAGGCCTAATAACCATCTTCTTGAGCCAGGGGGAACACATAAATAATTTCTTTATTAAACATACTCAATGTTATAAATCGCGTGAGGCGTGGCGTGGCGGCATGGCCACGCCTCGTGCCTTACGAGCCATGGCGAAGCCATGGCGTTCTTTAAGGCGTGACTAAGGCGGCAAAAAAATATTTATAGATTTATCATTTATGTTATAGTATCATATTTCATATACATTTATGTTATAGGATTTGACTCTGACAATTCTAGAATTTTGCCTTCTATCGTTCCTTGGAAGGCACGCATATGGCATAAGACATGGAAAGAAAATGGTTCATAGGCTTGATAATGGTTACCATGACGCTGCAAGAAGAGAAGCCAAAAGAAAGTGGAAGGAAGCAATTGGACTGCAGAAAAATAGAGACCCACAAGGCTTGCAGGGTGTGGACAGGGTCTACACAGTATGGAGTAGTTAGGGATGGAACACAATAACAAGTAATGGACAAGTTTGATGTTAGGATGGATCACATGAAGATAATAAGAACAAGGACGATGATCCATGGAACGATAGAAGGCAAGTGAACATGAAAGAAAAGATAAGTAACAAGGCGATCAAAAACAAAAGAAGCAAAGAAGGAACGGGACTGTAATTGGGATGAATAAGAACAGAGTTATGATGAAGATTATGATTTCTTGATTAGGGGAGTGAATGTTGGAAGTAAAGTAATCAAGAAAAACATAAGTCTTGAAAGTAGAAGGATCAATATTGTTAGATAGAAACTTTGTAACTGTTATTTCCTGTAAAGTAGGAAAGGGTGTGTCGTTTGATGCATGAACCTTTGATAAGTCACATCGGTTCACATGTACCGATTAGTATACTATAAATAGATACTGAATGTAATCGTTTTTAGTGTGGAATATATTAGTATTGTATGTTTATTTTAAAAGTTCCCACCCTCTGTTATCATAAACGAGTCACTGCACATTTCTTGTGCATACCCCTACCAATATGTTGTTCATCCAAGTAGTATGATTCGCATAACTGAAAAACTAATAGAGTATATCACGAATTTTCAACATCTCAAGTACAGGACACTGCGCGATTAGTTCCTCGCATTTAAAGTTTTCAAAACTTACGCAAAATAGGTCTAGGGCTTAATAAACTAGTGAAACCATGAAAACGAGGCGAATGAGGAATACAGCAGTCAAACAACTTTAATTTTTTTAAAATTAATACAAGAGTAGAGATGGGTTGGCAACTTAAGCTGGCCAGCAGACATTTTATCAAGCTCGAGCTCCTCAATTCCTTTTTTAGACAAGAGAAAAATCCAATGATTGACATCCTCAACATCCAATATTTCACTATCTGGTGGTATGTTTAGGTAAAATTTTCTTATGGGACCTTTTAGATGAAGGAAAAGTCTGTAAATAGTCTTCCAATAATCATTTTTGTTTGCTAAACGATTGAAGAGCTTGTCATCAAATTCGAGTTCGGTAAGTAAAGTCCACTTATGCCTCCAGTTGCTCGACAAGATGCTAGTCCTCACCGCATCTTCAATTGGCAAACGATCCATTATATTAGTGGACTACCATCTTTGCCACACAAACAAATGAAATGACATTCTTCGTTTTACATATATTTGTTTACTACCAATGATTTCTAGTACGCCTTGTTGCCTAAGTAATGGCCAACACATGACCAAAAGCTACTAGATACATTTAATTAAAACTAAACAAGAATTATAACACGAACCTTTTATACATAGTGCATTTCAGGAAACTCTGATTTTTTACAATATTTTATTCTATGCTGGTTCATGGGGCTGAAAGAGTCAATCCCATCCTGAAGGAGCTAATGAAAGCCTGAATTCAATATGAAAGTGGGCTCTTCTTCTTCGATTCAAGACTCCCCTAAGTCCGCCCTGGCCTAATTAAGTGTATTTGTTTATGCAACTAACGTAGTACTTATTATTAAAATCATCAGGAGAAGTGCATGTATGATGTATCAAACACTGCGATATTCGTAAATTAAAACATTATTGTTGTATGACCAAGTTTCACCAGGAAACAATGTTTATTCGTTTCTGCTTCTTCGGAATTTTAGCAAAACTACTAACATAAAAAGAATAACTAAAATAACTCAGATAGCACATTCGAACAATCTCTAACCTTGAGATCGTATTATGTGAGTGATTATAACTTGCATGAACAACAATACTTTTCGATAAACCCTAGAAGGATGACTTCGGGATCACTTTTTTCATATAGACTCTATTATCGTAAACAAAAAAATATTATATAACAGAAGATAAACCCTGATAAGGAATGTGAATCATTAATAAAGAAACTATGCACGGCAAAAGTTAAACCCAAATAAAAGATCTTTAGGGAGTTTTGGGATTGCTTAGAACTATGCAAAAGCACAAATAATGAACAATTCGAAACAGGGGCGTTATTCGGGTAAACCCGGCCCGACCGAGTAACCCATAATATGGGTTACTCGGGGTCGCGTGTAATAAACAGGTTTCAAAAACAAAAAGAACTTACTTGAACTTGATCTAATAATCGTTCGGGTCATCCAGGATCAGGTTATTCGGCTTCGGGTTCGAGTTAGTCGTGCTTGGTATAATCGATTTCAAATTAGTCTTGCTTGATTGAATCGGGTTCAAATTAGTCTGGTTTGATTTAATCGGATGCGGGTCAACCCGAACACGAACTATATACGAAAAAAAAAGGGAGTTGGGCACGTTCTTCTTTAAAAAAGAATATGTGAAAAAAGAAAAATCCTTATATTCCGGTCAACCCGAAGAAAAGTCTCACCAAAGGCCCGACTCTCATAATTTCGGGTTAACTAGATTGACCCTTATTAACCTGACGTGATGAAGTATATTCGGATTCGAGTCGAGTTCAAGTCGATGAGCACCTTCTAAAAAGAAGAAACTACCTTGAATGACCGAAAACACG
Source organism: Artemisia annua (assembly GCA_014162995.1). Taxonomy (NCBI): domain Eukaryota; kingdom Viridiplantae; phylum Streptophyta; class Magnoliopsida; order Asterales; family Asteraceae; genus Artemisia; species Artemisia annua. The sequence continues at coordinate 96,898 of LBNU01028046.1, read as the reverse complement.
TTAGGACATTTAGATACATGTTAGCGCAATGAATCTATTGCATGTAAGTATATGTTTGAAAAGACTAGCAGTAGAGTATTTGTTTTATAAAAATATTTGGTAACATAATTGTAATTGCACATATAAAACATAAACTAACGTAAAAGTTTTACATTGTTTTTATCTTTCAAACGGGGTGTTTGAACCAAATTTAAAAGCCAAACACACTCGTTGACAACTAGCGTTATATTCTAAATGCTAAAAGGTAAATTAACACTGTCAAACACCCCAAAAAACTCATCACCCATCACCCATGACAGCCTAACTGCTGGAAAACAATTCAAATAACTTTTTGACTTTTAATCTTTTATCTTCAGTCTTTCTGTTACCATCATTATACAGAGAGGGTTAACTAGTCAGCCAGATATCCACATTGTCCATTATATGCTGTCATGTTTCAGAAAATCTCAGTATCAAATTCAAACAAAACTTCAAACTTTATGACTCATATACAAATAAATCACCAAACACTCACACGTTCTCTATATTTGTTTGTCCCTATCATGTTGTAGTAACATATGAAATCGATCCATAGTTTCTTGACGATTTCCAAATCTGAACGGGAGTTCAGCGTACAATTAAGTGACTAACCAAGAGCAAAAGATTAATCAGAAGTCCAACTACTTTCAGTAGCATACAATATTAACCTAACCAAGAGCAAAAGATTAATCAACAAATGACTACAGACGGATAAAGCACAATATTATATAAAAGGCATTCTGAAAAACAAACCCTAACCTTGAATTAGATATGCATGAGTGCTCTTTTGGCCATACGATAACCGAATTCATACAAAATAGAACGATAGGTTTAGACCAATAAAACTAACAGAAGTTTATTTCTGCTATGGGGGAAGCTCGGTGGAGCTTCAACAGCTTCTTAGCCAACTCCCATGAAATCTTTAAATCAGTCTCACTCGGAGAGTACTGAATATCAATCTTCTTAAGCAAAGGGGAACAAGCGAGTATAAACTTAATCAGACGCACTTCATTCTCTGAACCTCTAAAAGAGAAAAACAACATACTCTGAAGCCGCAGCTGCCCCATTGTGTTGCTGTCAGAAAGTGCCGAAGGTGATACATAATATTGGTCCTGAGACTGCAAGATTACAGAGTATTCAGATGCTGTTCCACTCACCCCGATCTTAAGCGACCACAAATTTGGAAAGCCACAAATTATTTCAAAGACAAAGGATGCCATAACATCATCATTAAAATTTACATGGGATAATTTAAGAGTCTTGAGGCAGAGAAAGGTGCCGGTAGGGACCTTCTTCATGGCACCAGATTTTGTCCACTAAAAAACAGTTGAAGTTAGAAACTTCATAGCCTTACTGCAATATTTTGTAATTAAAATGACAAAACCAGCTTAGGCCTACCTTGCATAACTGTAAACTCAAAGTAAGTTCCTGAAGTTTTTTAAGACATGTAAGCTGAAAGATATCGGAACTGGTGATCCGTGTCACCTTGTCTAAAGCACCCAATGGCATAGATAACATCTTGAGATTTCCAAGTCTTGCGATTTCGATGAGTTTTAATGTGTTTGTATTTATCGTCAGACTCTCAACTAAGGGACACCGGGTGATAAATTCACCAATTGTACAGCTTTGAAATGTCACAAAAGACAAGTCTAAGCTCAGCAGATTTGGAAAACCACGAAAGCTAGGTGAATGACGAAAAAAACATCTACTAAGTTTCAAATGTTTTAATTCCATACATGAGTAAAGCTGGGTTGGCAATTTAAGTAAGTCCAGATTGTAATTTATAAGAGTGAGTTCCTTAATTCCTTTTGTAGACAAGAACAAAACCCAAAGACCAATATCCTCAACATTTAATAGTTTATCATGTATAGAGAGGACAAACTTTGATATAGGACCTTTAAGATTAAGGAGAAATCTACTTAAATTCCCCCTATTATAATAAAGTTTACCACCATCTGGTTCAAGGGTATAAAAGAACTTCTCATCAAATACGAGTTTAGTGAGCAAAGTCCACTTAAACCTCCAATCTCTCGACAAGATATCAGTCTTCACAGCTTCGTCTGTTGGCAAGCGATCCAAAATATTAGTGATCACATTATCTGGCATTCTGCTAATAAAATCTTCTGCTTTGGAAGCTTTATGTGCCCCGTGAACAAGTTCCATTATTCTAACATGAAGACAAGTAAAAGCTATAAGTATAAATCATCAGAATAATAAATCAAAAATTGCTGAAATAAACAACTACCAACATATCTATTTAAACGAGCTAATTTCACCCTTTAACAATTTGTCTTATAACCAGTTTGGATAAACAATACGAAATACCCTCAAAAGTCATAATTGCTTTTGTGTTATATATAAGAGGGTGTTTGGCTTATCTTATTTTAGAGGCTTATGGGCTTTATGTACCATCATAATACAATAAACTTACACAAACACTTATACTAAAGTGCTTAATAGCTTATTAATGCTTAACAAGGGGCTTTAGCATAAGTACCTTAAGGGGTGTTTGGGTAAAGCTTATTTTTAGGGCTTATTAGCTAAATGCATTTTGGTAAAGCTGTTAAACCCATTTGAGTGTTTTGGTAAAGCCAAACAACTTATGCTTATGGTAAGCTCTTTTGGTGTGGCCTCTTGAGCTTAATTGAGGATGCTTCCTACATATTACACTTCTACAACTATAAGTTATTAAGCTAATCCAAAGTTCCAAACACTAAATGCTTATTGCGTTTTGATACAACTATAGGCTAATAAGGCTTTGCTTCTAAATGAGCACTCCCTTATAAATAGTTTTTTTTGGTTGCTGAACCATAATAAGCTCTTTTGAAAAGCTCCCCCAAACACTCCCTAAAGCATGTCATAAACCTTAATTTTACTACCAGACATTGTTAAGCTATCAAGGTGTAAAAGAAAAAGATTGAAATAAATAAAACCTAACCTTAAAACTGTACCCGAGGAGTGATTGCCCTACACACAGCTTCTAAGAAATAATAAGCTCTTTTATAAACGTAAATAAGCTATTACCCAAACACCCCATGTATCGAGGAGTTCCATGGAACGGTTTTCGTTTGTTTGTGTGCGTGTGTTATTGTGTTAAATGTATCCTTGTGAAATGTTATGATTTTGTTTAAGGTGTTTAGAAGGAGTAATATTTAGGAGCCGTTTGGTATGCGTGTTTCGTAATCAAACTATGACATTCATACCCATTACAATTGTTTGTTTTAAGATTTAAGAATCAAACTATGACTCTACACCCATAGATCCATATCACATAAAATAGGTGACTTTTCTCCATTCCTGTGAGACCATTTGCTTTTTCTTATCACACACCGTACTACACATTTTAAAAAATCATATGAGCCCACCAAATTAATGCAAATTGCAAGCTTTGTATGTTGAATGAAGATAAAAATGGGTCCTACCAAATGATGATTCCTGTATTTTAACTTTTGTAACAAACATCAACAATCACAATGATATATTTTATTCCAATCCAACATTTAATCAAATACATACCGATTGTGATTCCCAATAGCAAACCAAACGCACCCGTAACCTTCAATTATTAAAAGTGAGTATAGTACCTCAAGCAATAAGTGGAATTTCGACTACCCTATACTTATTTAATAGCTAACTCCGTTAAGAATTTAACGGAAAAAAACTTGTTACTTTTAAATTTGTTGTAGCCAATGAGTTGATCGAAATCGCCTTTTGTAAAAGCTTGAAACGAGCGGAGGTTAAATGAGCTTGAGCCTTATTTTAGGTTTATTTAATAGAGATAACATGTTCATACCTCATAGATCGATTATGCTCGCGAGTCTAACCAAGCTTAAGAAACACGTACACTTATATATGTAAAATTGCTCTATATATGTATAACTGTATATGCAGTTAACGAGCACAATATACATGGCCTCAAAAAGCCGAGCCTGAGTCGAGATTTATTTCGTTTTGACTATCTAAAAAATCAACCGACCCCATCTTGTAAAATATTCAAAACATACACTTATATATGTAAAATTGCTCTATATACGTATAAATGTAAGTTTTTCAAGGTGGTGGTTATGTGACGGCTTTTATCATGGTTGTTGCAGGGACGGATGAGGTTCTTGAATTTATCGGATTTGTCCATTTTGTTTTGAAGAAGTATAATCGATTATGTGTGATTTTGTGTTTCAGAAATTGTATTTGTGAATTAGGGGTTATAAATACTGAAATAGTGTTTGAGAAATTTGGTTGTGATTGGCGAGAAAGAAAGGAAAAAGGTGTTTTTGAGATTATTGAAGAAAAAGAGGATAAAATAGTCATTTCACACAGCATTTAACGAGATTTCCTAACGAGCGTTAGTCCAAAAACTAAATTTGGAACTACAGTAACATGGCAAGGACATAACTTGCAGAAAATTGAAAGTTTAGGGACCATATTTGCAGTTTTTTTTAGGGACATCTTACGCAATTTCGCAAAGTTCAAGGACATTTTTTGCAGTTTTCTCTAAAAATTTCTTAAAATTCCTAAATATTGGAAAAATATTAAACGCAACCAAAAGTGTTGAAAACACAGGCAATTGAAACATAATAGAAAAGTATACAATCAAACAAACATAGTTGAGATGCAAAAGGAATTGCTTCTATTAACTTTAAAGAGTGTCTCTCCAGTCCGGCTCGATAAATGACTTAATGACAACATACTCGTTATCACCAAATTTGAGAGTTAAAATCAAAATCGAACAAATAAAAGTCGAAACTATTAGTACATAATTGAATAATAGAAACTTGTATCATGGAGTATGCATAGGTGAGTTTGGAACGAGGCATGAGTTGGAAAGAGGAAAAAAATGTACAAAGTTGGAATGTGGAAGAAAGAGAACCAGAGTTGGTGTTGGGGTATTTTGGTCCACTTTTAACCATTCACTTCAAAAAGTTAAGAGCACTAGGTATCCTAGAGCCATCCCGTTGGTGCCGTGAGGAAAAGTGTTGTCACATCAACACCTTTTTTCATAACACCAGAATTCACCACAACACCAAAAACACCCTCTCTCCTATAACACGAGTTTTTGGTGTCGTCGTGCACACTTTGACCCCACATATATTTTTTCATTTATTTAAAGAAACAACGCATTTAACTAAAATTAAAATTTCATAATAAAAAACATATGTTAAATTTAAAAAAGTTATTTTATAAAAAAGAAAAGGAAAAAAAAGTAAATAAACTAAGTTTATAAAAGCGTGTAGGTTAATAAGAACACTATTACGATGCCATCTTTTAAAACTGATGGGCTTGTGTTAATTAACCTTTCTCTACTTATTGCAAAACACTAAATTAGAAAGCCCAAAATCGGATAAGTCCAACACTAACACAAACCCAATAATACAAACCCTTCCTTATATAGGACAAGTTTTGTAATCAACACACGCAGTCTACCTTTCTTCTTCTTGCAGCCACCAACTTTTGAACACACAAACCAAACTTATTATGCTTTAGATAATCCGAGTAACACACAGATTCTAACACCAGAAAAAAGAGAAAAAGAAAAAAAGAAAAGAAAAAAGGAAAACGCGAAAAAAATACGGGATAACGCGAGCATCGGTACCCACTTCACGCCGTCGGGTGGCGTTTTCCGAGACCATCTCGGCTCGTCACGACGGCTCAAGACTCGAAAACGTAAGCCCAGGTATCCAAGTGGCGCCGTTGGGTGCCGTTTTGAGGGAAAACGCACAGGAAAACTCAGGGTACCAAGCCCGCTAAAGATATATAAACTCACTCCCCACTATATCTATTTCAAAACTTTTATCTTTTGGGTCCCACCACATTAAAATACCTCACATTTTAACATACCAAATACCATTATCTTAGATATTTAAATTCAAATTCACCAAACCCCTTAAAATTTGGTCAACTAAACTCGCCCTAAGCTTTTTTTAATCCGGATAGTCAAATTGCTTGGCTCGGCTCGGCATATGAATAATGCCTGCTCGAGTCGCGACTCCACATTTACACCAAAGTTATCCTCCTCCCTCGAGCCGACCTCCACATAGTTAAATTGCTCCGCCACAATGCGACCAACTAATTTCTCATTTTACAATAAAAAAAAAAAAAAAAAAAAAAAAAAAAAAAAAAAAAAAAAAAAAAAAAAAAAAAAAAAAAAAAAAAAAAAAAAAAAAAAAAAAAAAAAAAAAAAAACGAAGTGAAAAAGACAAAAGTGGATAGGAACAGCATTTCATTTCTATCTCTCTCTCCATCAACATTCACTCTGAGTATTTAGGCGAAATGAGGGTTTGCATTTGGGTAATCTAAATATCTTCATTTGCAGGGCAATTACTCATCAGATACAGTTTCAAGGTCAGGCTTTCTTTCACTCGTATATATATAACTTGTTTTAATTGCAATCTTCGATACCATTATAGGCTAAACAATGTTTGCTAGTGAACATGATTCATTTGACATTATTTCTGCTCGGTAGCAAGTTCATGCCTTACTGAAATTAGAGTTTAAGTCATGCTTTTTTGGTGTTTTTTTCAATGGTCATTGATCTGGTTTAAGACAACATAAAAATAGTTTTATGGGATTTTGTGACATTGCGAGATACATTGTGTGAGGGTGAAATTAGCCGTTTTATTACGAGGTTTCCTTGTTTAGGTTACCCGGGAGGAGGAGTCTTTGAATTATATACGCGGCCTAACTAGGGTATCCTGTGAGTCTGTGACCATTTCCGACCCCTAAGATGTGTACCCAAGATGCCTAAAGAAGTTAATTGGAAGGTGTTTATTTCAAAGAAGTATTTAGCTATATGAAATTTGGGTGAAGTTTGTTGATTTGTAATTTATTCATTAATGCTCATAACTAACACATGTCTTCCTAATTGTTAGAATTATGGAACCAGTTCACGGGGAACTTAAAGCATCCAAATGTGCAGCAGAAGATTTTATTAGCAATATGCCAGATAATGTGGTCACTAAAATTTTGAATCGTTTGCCATTACGAGATGCGGTGAGCACTGGTATCTTGTCGAGAAAGTGGAGGTTTAAGTGGACTTTAATCACCAAACTCGTATTTGATGATGACTTATATGGGAATTTACAAGGATGGGGTGGAAAACCTCGTTATAATGGGAAGGATTTGAGTAGACTTATTATTCAACTTAAAGGTCCGATAACAAAGTTTGATCTCGACATACCGGAATACATATTATTCGATGATGAGGATGTTAATCATTGGCTTTCCGTCTTGTCTAGAAAAGGGATTAAGAAGCTCAACATTGCAAGTCTGTTTGCAGAACCATTTGAGTTGCCAACCCAACTTTTCTCTTGTCTGGAATTGAAAAATTTGTTGCTCTTTAACTGTTTTCTCCATCTACCGCCTAGTTTTTGTGGTTTTCCGAAACTTTTGAACTTAGAGTTGTCTTGCCCAAGATTTCAACGCTATACATTTGGGGAGTTAATCGCTCGGTGTCCATTACTTGAGGTTTTGAGAATTCATGAGGACGGTAACGAAAGTGTAGACGATGTGGAACTCGCCGAAATAGCGAAGCATGAAAATATCAAAATGCTAGATTTGTCTTTGGTTGTGCTTGAAAGTATCACACTTTCCAGTATCTTTCACCTTACAGACCTTCCGAAACTTGAAAAACTTAATTTGAGTTTTTGCTCCTGCGAGGTAAGCCGTAAGCGTAAGTTGGGTCTTTGAAATTCAAGATTGTATCTTATGAAATCTCTAACTTTTCAAAGTGGCTTTCTTTTTAGTTATTGGCAGAAGTTGGTGTTGGAAAGGTCGCAACCGCCTTTCTCTCCCTCAAGACTCTTGAACTATGGAGTGTAGATTTTGGTGATGATCTTATGGTATCATTTATCTCCGAAATGATTTGTAGCTCCCCAAATCTGCATAACCTTATTATCTCGGTGAGTAGAATGCATCAGATTAATTATTTTTAATTTACTCGCAGTTGTGCATCTAAATGCTAACAAATCTTGCAGGCGGATACAAACGGGTGTAATGTTCCATCACGTGCAGATTCAGACTGCAACACAATGGTGATGCTGCAGCTTCGGAGTGTGGAGTTTTCATGTTATAATGGTTCAGAGAATGAAGTACGATTTATAAAGTCTTTACTTGCATGTTCACCCTTGCTAGAGAAGATTAAAATTCATGGCAGCTCATCCCAAGTGTTTAGTAGTGACAAAGGAAAGTTGATGTTTGCTACCAAGTTGTTGAAGCTCCCTCGAGCCTCCCCCATAGCTGAAGTTGACATTTATTGGGATTAGTATCTTGAACCAAATTAGTATCTTTTTTCCTATGGTATTATGTCTTTAGATTGATCTCTGGCTTTGACAGCACTCTAATGTAATTTAGAAGAAGCTTCTAATTCGGTGAATGTGCCATTTATTTTGAACTAGTGTGAGGAGAAAGGCAAACTGGATGTGATCTTATCTTAAATATCAACTAAACTTGATTTATGGATTTGCTTGGCTAGTTAAGCATGANGTGCATCTAAATGCTAACAAATCTTGCAGGCGGATACAAACGGGTGTAATGTTCCATCACGTGCAGATTCAGACTGCAACACAATGGTGATGCTGCAGCTTCGGAGTGTGGAGTTTTCATGTTATAATGGTTCAGAGAATGAAGTACGATTTATAAAGTCTTTACTTGCATGTTCACCCTTGCTAGAGAAGATTAAAATTCATGGCAGCTCATCCCAAGTGTTTAGTAGTGACAAAGGAAAGTTGATGTTTGCTACCAAGTTGTTGAAGCTCCCTCGAGCCTCCCCCATAGCTGAAGTTGACATTTATTGGGATTAGTATCTTGAACCAAATTAGTATCTTTTTTCCTATGGTATTATGTCTTTAGATTGATCTCTGGCTTTGACAGCACTCTAATGTAATTTAGAAGAAGCTTCTAATTCGGTGAATGTGCCATTTATTTTGAACTAGTGTGAGGAGAAAGGCAAACTGGATGTGATCTTATCTTAAATATCAACTAAACTTGATTTATGGATTTGCTTGGCTAGTTAAGCATGAACTGATTTATACTTTGGTATGAATTTGATTAATCTATCTGGCCCCATACTCCAATCCAGCGGGTAGCGGGATTATGTACTGTTGTATATGGCCAGGTTTTTTGTTTTTTTTTTTTTTTTTTTTTTTTTTTTTTTTTTTTTTTTTTTTTTTTTTTTTTCCGGAAAGGCAGGCCTCTGGTAATATATTTGTGTGGGTTATGGTTCATGACTTGATGTTTCATTTTCCAAATCATTCTGTTTCAGAATATTGATTGTGATTCATAATAGGACAAAATGTTGGGCTCTGGCCTTTTTCAAGCTTAACTATGAAAGCATGGACCTGCATAGCTGAGTTTCGGTTAGACTCGATTCGTATAAAACTTGAGATTTTGTTAGAATTTTCAGGTCCAAAAAGTTATAAGCACACTAAAAGGTCTCTTGTATGCTTACAATTCAATATTTGGCCAATTTTATTAAAACGGGTGTTTGAGATTGCTTAATAAAACTGCCTATCTGTGTATTGTGTCGATAAAAACTTTTATAAAACCCGGTTCGACCTGACCGGTTGAACCGTGAACCAGAGTAGTTAGCCGTTGTAAGCCGGGTTTCTTTTGCTGAAACTGAAAGTGGGTTGAACCGCCGCTTTGTAATCCTGTCAACGTATATGAAAGGAGAAGGAAGAGAATGCAGTGACAGTAGGAGATATAATTGGGCCATACGCTTTTATAATACGCCTTTTTTTTTTTTAGATCCACGTCTCTGTTTTAGAAGTTGTTTCCGCAAAGGCCTTTGTTAGTAATAGTAAACACTTCTAATTATAACCTATGTGACCTAAGGCGAGTATCACTTAACCTAGGAGGTGTCCATTGTCTAATTACAAATACATATTAGCTTATTTAACTAGCAATTCTATAGAGCAAACATAGGTTGACATGTCAAAGTAACGATTATACATATGGATCTTTGGTTAAATATATACATTTGCCATCGATTCTATAACGACTAAAAACTATCTTACACAACGATGACAATGGTTCGTAAAGTCTAAGAAAACACATAATAATATTGAGTTCTACGTAAAGGAAAACATAAAAACAACACTTTTTAACATATTATTAAGTGAACAAAAGATTAAACCTGGATAACAAATGATATTGTTGATGTTCTGCTTAAATCTTAGCTTGAAAATCCAAGAACAAAGCTTCAACAAGAAACTTTAAATATTATTAATGAAAAATAAACCCAAACTTAATCGTACGACTTGATACTATATATCTTGGCTAAAAGGAAATATGCATAGGCGTATGAGTTGAGATCCATGAAGAACCCATACATGTCATAGAACCTATCAACCAATCATAGCCACTCATTTATATTTTCCACCTTTTTTTTCAAAACAACATATCTTGCAAACGGTAAATCTTCAAGCTACAAAAAAATACCATCGCGACGAGAATTAAATGATCTTTCTGTAGATATGCATTGTTATATACTTTCGACGAATTTTTTTTTCGACGAACTTTTTTTTTTTTTTTAATTTCGGCCCAGAAAGAATCATGTATGATTCGTAAAAATCATATATGATTCGTAAAAAATCATATATGATTCGATTCTTACGAATCATATATGATTCTTACGAATCATATATGATTCGTAAGAATCATATATGATTTGTTAAAAGCGAATCATATATGATTCTTACGAATCATATATGATTTTTCTGGGCGAAAAAAATAAAGTTCATCGAAAAAAAAGTTCGTCGAAAGTATATAACAATGCATGTCTATAGAAAGATAATTTAATTCTCGTCGCGATGGTATTTTTTTTGTAGCTTGACGATTTACGGTTTGCGAAATATTTAAGTTTTAAAAAAAGGGTGGAAGTTTATTTTTTTATTTTGATAAAAAAAATGAGTGGCTAAGATTGCTTGATGGGTTCTATGGTAAAAGTTGGATCTATAAAGAACTTTTGGCATAGGCGTATAGCTCGATTCCTTTTTCAATTTTTGTCCTTATAACTGCCAATGGGTTTAAAGTTTGTTTGGGCCGGCTATTTCTTAGTCCAGCCGTGAATGAGCCCAAATTGTTTATTTAATTTGTCTTCATGCACAACCTTTGAAATACACAAAATGCTTTAGAAGTGCCACTGTATTTGCATAACAAAATCGTCAAAATTTCTCTTATATAATAAGATAAAATACAAAAATGTAAGAAAAGAAGAGTGCAGTTTTAGTTTAGAAAAGGAAAGAATAATGGACTATGAGAACTTTAAGTTTTTTTATCCGGACAAAATTCTCTTAAAATTATTAACTGTAGATATCACAAGACATACAGTTTGGTTGAGCCGCACTGCCCACAGCCCCATACACATAAAACAAACTGGTAAATTTTTAATATACAAGACTTTGACTAGAGTCGTATCTACCTTAGAAAAACAAGAAGTGCCTCAAATAAGTCTTGTTAATATCCTAATGATTAACATAAGCCAACTCATACATACAACACAAATTCACAGAAAATTCTCATATTTGAGCTGAAGTATTAACCCTCTCCAAAGCATTATCCAACACCTTATAATAGAACCACTCAAATCCCTCAAGTACATCAAACAAAGAGCCTCTGTTCATACATTCCTGATACTCCCTCATACAGATTCATATTCTTTCGTTACCATAAACATCAACTATTCCCTCAACCACCTCAAAACTTGTCTTTGCCCCTTACGAACTGAATTTCAATTAATCCAAACTTCGACATCAACCCACCTCTCAGAGGGGTCGAGTAAAGAAAAAATTGACTATGTGTGACACAAATGATGTCAAAAAATCCAAATTAGTCACCAAAACCTCACAGTTTTTCCATATCACAGCCGTCATATCCAAATCTTTTTTATATAATAAAACAAAACTTTCCATATCACAGCCGTCATATCCAAATCTTTTTTATATAATAAAACAAAACCCCTAGTGGGTACTTTTGTATTTCGGAAAAAAGAATATTTCCTTATTAGGTAATATTTTATTTATTATTTTTTAATTTAAAAAATTTAAAAAATTTGTTTTGTTGATATACTATACAAGTATAAAAAAAAAATAAAAAAAAAAATATAGATAAGATGCAATACTACATAAGTAGAAGATAAATACAAAAAAAAATATAGATAAAATGAAACTAACAACAGGATTAAATTTTTTAAATAATTATCTTTAGTAATAAACAAATATAATTAAAAATCACAAATCAAAGAAAACAAAAATTAAATTATTTGTTTTTTAAGAAATAAAAATATATCATAAAAAAAAATTTAAAAACCCGCGCGTGCGCGGGCGTTATAACTAGTAACATTACAATAGCATAAACAACAGAGAACAATAGACGTATATAGCAAGCATAGTTTATATAGAGGCATTCTGAAAAGTAAACCTAAGACTAAATTAGATAAGTAACAATGCTACTAAAGCCATAAGATTAACCATTCACTCAAAACTACACGGTATGGAAGGATAGATTAAAACTACTACCACTAAAAGAAATCTATTTCGGCTGTGGGGGAAGCTCGGTGGAGTTTCAACAGCTTCCTAGCCAACTCCCAATTGATTTTGATTCTTTCAGTCTCATCATCACTCGATTTGATGAGCCTGATAGAAATTTTCTTCAGCAAGGGGGAACACGCAAGTATAAACTTTATTAAAGATAATTCATTCTCTGAACTTGAACTTGGAAAAAATTGAAACACCACACTCTGAAGCTGCAGCGGCCCCATTGTGTTGCCGTCTAAATCTAATGAACGACGTTCCCAAGGTAGAATACTACGCTTGTATGAAGCCTGCAAGATGACATAGTATTCAGATGCGCAACCATGCCAATTTAAGATAGATTTATTTCATACATACGCATTCCACTTACTCTCATTCCTAGCATTTGTAGATTTGGAGATCCACACATCATTTCAATGATGAATGATGCCATAATATTCTTCCTAAAACGCACTCCGCATAGATTAAGAGTCTTGAGGCATAGAAAGGCGGCAGGGACTTTCTCTTTGGCATTAGCTTCTGCCAACAACTAAAAAAGTCCACTTTTCGTAAGTTTTAGAGATTTCATTTCATAAGTTTTAGAGATTACTTTAATATTCTGTAATTTGAAATATAAAAACTCAACCTGGTCTTTACCTTGCAGCCTTCAAAATTCAATGTAAGCTCCTCAAGTTTTGGAAGACTTGTTAGCCGAAAGATATTGGAACTTGTCATCGTTGTCACCTTGTCCCTACCACCGAATGACAAATATAAAGTCTTGATATTTCTAAGTTTTGCAATTTCGATGAGTTTCATCTCGTTTGTAGTAGCATGGTTAATTTTCAGAAACTCAAGTAAGGGACAACGAGCAATAAACTCCCAAAATGTATAGCTTTGAAAAGTTACAGAAAACAATTCTAAGCTCAGTAGATTTGGAAAACCACGGAAACAATGCGGATTAGGAAAACAACAATCATAAAGTTCCAGATGTTTCAACTCCATACGAGAGTAAAGTTCGGTTGGCAGCTTAAGTGGTTCACTAGTCCAATTATTGATAGTGAGTTCCTCAATTCCTTTTCTAGACAAGAACAAAACCCAATGATGAATCTCGTCATAATTCAAGACTTGACTATCCAACTCACAGTTCATAAAAGAGAGGACAAACTTTCTTATGGGACCTTTAAGATGAAGTAGAAGTCTAGTTATATGCTTCCCATCAAAGTTATTTGGTAAATAACGAAAGAACCATTCATCAAATGTAAGTTGGGTGAGCAAAGTCCACTTAGACCTCCAGTCCCTCGACAACATACCAGTCTTCACCGCATCTTGTATTGGCAGACGATCCAAAATATTATCCAAAATATTAGTGATCACATCATCTGGCATGCTACTAATAAAATCTTCTAATGCACATTTGGATGCTTTATGTGCCCCGTGAACCGGTTCCATTATTCTAAAAAGAAGACAAGTATTAGCTATATGTATAAATCAAAATTCTGATGCCATGACAATCATATACAATCGATCTACACACATAAAGGAGTTCTTAACTCTTTACGTTCCACATATAAACACTTGTTACCAACAATCTTTTATCCTCCACATAGTTGTTACCTAACTATACTTTCAAACATACGAGTAATTCATATTAAAATTAACAAATAAAAAGTATGAAGAGAGAAGAAATACTCTAGAGCAACAAGTAAACAAGTTCATTACAAATAACGCAAAGGATCATCTGTTATTAGAGCTTAAACTATGAACAAATATTTTAAGTGCTGGAAGAAACTTTTTGGCATGTCTCTAATATGTAAACAACTTTAAACCACACAATCATAAGGTGAATAATTGAAGTGTAATACAGTTTGGATTGCTTATTTAAACTGGTTATTTAACTCTCTGAATAATCTGATAAATAGTTTTGATACGCAATATAAAACACCCGTAAAACAAATTTTCATATAGTATCAAATCATATAAGCAGTTTCAGGGGGTGTTGACTTATAAGCTGCTTAAAAATAAGTACTTTCCTGGATTTGCTTATTTTATAAAAAAATCAAATATACACTAAAAAACTATATATATGCTGGTTTGTTCATTTGAACTAACTTATGATGATAAATCACCAAAAGGGGCATGTTTGTTCATTTAATAGTCCTCGTATAGAGTTAATAATAAGGGTATAACCCCGTCAAATAAGCACAAGGCCTCTCAAACGAGCCACAAATGAAAACCCCCTATATATAAGCTCATGCTTATAAGCTTATCCAAACACTTGGTTGGGCTTATTTTTCATAAAACAAACACCCCTTATTTGAAGGGCTTAATAGTATTTTGTGTTCTAAAAAACTACATAAAAATGAAAGTGAAACATTAAATGAAACATGTTTCTGGTTTCGAATAAGGAAAACAACAAATATATTTACAAGATTGAAAAAAAAGCCTAACCTTGAAATAGTTTCTGATAAGCCAATTGATTGAAAATCAAGTTATAACCAAACCCTCATTTCCCCATTTACATTTATGAAAAGGGGCTTTGTTAGGCGGTGTTTTTATTTTTTTTTATTATTATTATTTTTTTTAAATTACAAAAAGAGCTTGTAGGCTTATGTTTTATCAGGACACACCCTTTGTTGTTTCAAAACACACTACATAATAAAAGTGACTAACATTTTTTTATTAAAATAAATGTTAAAGGAAGAGCAAAATTGAAATTAATATGAATAAGCTGGAAAAGTGAAATGTGGGAAGCTATAAGGTAGGGATGAATATTTCGACCTGAATCTCGAAATTGAACCGGAACCGTACCGATTATCGGGACTATGAAATAAGGTGAAAAAAAAATCGGGACCACTAATTCGGTACGGGACCGGTACCAAATCGGGAAATTCCCGGAAAAAAAAAAAAGGAAAACCCGATTTCCCGGTACCGATACCGGTGCCGGTATCCGAATCCCGTTTGGTACAGTACCGGTATCACTAATTTATGCTCGGGAATAAATCGGTACCACTAATTTGGTACGGGATCGGTATGGGACCGGTACCGTGCTTATCGAGAGTATTTGTATTTGAAAAAAATAGATTCGAAGACAATTTCAATCTAGTTTACGTTAGATATTCATGTTTCAACATACTTATTAGTAGGAAAATAATCACTGCTGCAAACGGCAGAGATTTTTTCTGCTGCTAGGCATAAATCAAGGATCAGTTGTGTATAATCATAAAAGTTGAGAGGCTGCAAAGTGTACAATCAAGAACCATTTTGCGTACAAACAACCGATAACTCCTTACTCTTTGCAACATGGATGTTAAGCCCTGTTAGATAAGCATATAAACAATTTAACCTACTTATCTACTTAAAATATAAGTTGATAATGAGGTGTTAGATTAAGTAACAAATTAGAAATCAATGATCAAGAACTTGACTCGAATTTGATTAATTGAATAATCGAGTTCAGTAGAACATTTTCAATGAATTGAAAGAAAAATTATTATAAGTCATTAAAAGCTAAAACCCAATTTCACTATTAACGGCCTATCATTAAAAGCTAAAACCCAATTTCACTATTAACGGCCTATTATACTCCAAGTCCGATGTCATTAAAAGCTAAAACCTAATTTCACTATTAACGGCCTATTATACTCCAAGTCCGAGTTGGATCGAGCTATGGTGTAGGGAAAAAATATTGATATTTGGTTTATTTTCTTATAAGCCTGTGAGGGTAGTTTTATTATACATGGTATCCAAAATGAATATATATTTTAAGTCTATTCTGTCAGTACAAATTTGTAAAAATAGAATAAAAAACACTATAACTTCCACAATTTAAAAATTTTTTAATCATTTTTTTGTTGTTGCCACAGTTTTCTAGCATCTTAATCCATAAAAAAACCTAAATGTTAAACACCAAAAGCTTTTGCAAAAGCTCTTCATAATTAAAATTGATGTTAAAGGGGAAGCAAAAATGAAATTTTTATGATATGATATTTAAAAGCTTTTACTTGATGCGGTGTATTTAGCACAACCTAATTTTTCAGCTTAATTTAGAACTCATGAACTCTTTTTATATCTTAAAGACCTAAGTTTAAAAACATGAAAAAGAATAAGGTTATGAAAAGTAAACCTAGTAAAGTAAAATTTCAACAAACACCCCTTTGATTTTCTTTCATCTCCATTTGCCCCCTCCCAACAAAAAATAAAAAAAATTCCTCTTCTCCTTGTTCTCCATCTCCACTGGAAATCTAATTCACATCTCCAAGACCTTCAAACATAAGATCAAAACCATCACAGTCACAAAACATAAAAAAAACAGGTATTATTTTCATTATTCCCATTATTCAACCATAAAATAAATCATATCACTAACCATATATTTTTTTTCCCTTACATATTAGATCTAAATCTAAACATACCCTTTTTTTTAGTCTTTTAATTTATTTATTAGTTTTATTAATTTGTTACATACAGAATGGAAGAACAACAACAATTGCAAACTGAAACCTTAACAGAACACCCACTAAACAATGCTTATGGTTCCTTAAACGACATATGTTATGAACTATCCTCCTTACAAGACCTCGCCTGTCGCGGGTCATGGAAATCGATTCTCGATAAAGTAGCACGAGCCCGAACACAAGCCCTTTTGTCCAAACCACATGAGCATTTAGTTTATTTGACTTATAATACTTTAGGACTTATGAAGTTGAGAAAGTTTAGTGACGCGGTTAAGGAGATTGAGACGCTAGAGGATGGGATTGATAATGTGATTTATAGCTATGAGAATTATCCGCAGCATTATCCGGGGCGCGTTGGGTCTATGGCTCCGTTTGCGTTGCGTTGGTTGTATGCTGAGTTGCCGTCTAGAGTTGGGGATAGGCAAGAGAGTGTGGATCGGTTTTATATGTTGTTGGATTACGTTAGGGAGAAAATGAGTAAGAGTGAGTCGGGTTCGGGTGATGTATGGAGAAAACGTGAGGGATTGGTGGTTAATTCGATTATTAGTCATCATTTGAGTCATAAGGAATTTGGGGTGTGTTTGGATTTGATTAAGGATTTGTTGAAACGTGTTGAGAGTGCTGTGGGTAGAGCGGTTTTGATGTCGAAGCTTGGGTATATTCAAATGCAGTTAGGGGATTTGGAAGGTGCGAAAGCGAGTTTTAATGTGGTTGAGGGGATTGTGAATGAGGAGAAAATGGGGGTCGAGATGAAGAATCTTGTGAATAGGAATAAGGCGTTGATGTTTATGGTTGGGAAAGATTATGTTTCTGCTGTTAGGGAGTATCAGGAGTGTATTGATCGAGATGCGACTGATGTTGTTGCTATTAATAATAAGGGGCTTTGTTTGATGTATTTGAGGGATTTGGCTGATGGTATTAAGGTGTTGGAGAAGGCATTGGAGAGTGTTCCGACCGCTGCTTTGAACGAGACTTTGGTTGTGAATTTGTGTAGTATGTATGAGTTGGCTTATGTTAATCATACGGATACTAAGAAGACGCTTAGTAATTGGATTGCTCGTGTGGCTCCTGATGACTTTGATAGTTCGTGTACTCGAGTTTGAGGTACTTAAGCTCTTCTATGGATTGGTGATTCAAATCTTACAATATTGTTATTTCTACATGTATGCCTTATGAAATACTTTTTTTTTTCAGGTTCATACTTAGTCAGTGGGCCCATGGGATGGCATGTGTGTGAAGATCAGCTGAGTGAATGCTCGATAAATCAAGAGTGCATGTACCTGTCTTGCCAAAAGTAAGGGAGCTGACCTTGATTTTGTTCACACCTGTTTTTGATGTTGTATAAACTGTGTACTCTATGACACTGCATCCAACTGCTTTGTCGAAAGTCATTTTCTTTTATAATACTGTACTATTTTCTTCGTGTTTGATATTGTCTTCGTTACTTGTACACATGAGTAGAGATTCATAGTATTATCAAGTTTAACATTGAAAACATGGGTGTGCAGAGCTGATTCCTAGTTAGACTAGACTTGTTTAAAACATTAGAATATTAGATATTGTTAGGAGTATCGGGTCTATGTGTTTGATATTGCCGAATCACACTTACGGTTTCTTGTTTGACTTCAATTGGATATTTAGCTTATTCTTTCAAAGTATCTAAGCATAGGATTTCAGGGCAGGTGTTTCCTGATCTTTTTTATTAAACCTGTCAAGAAAATTATTTCTGTTTAAAGATTTTAGATCTTTATGTTTATCATACACCCTGTTGACTGGTTTCTCTATTTCAAATTGTGTTCTAATACGTGGGTTCTGGTCAAGATTGCACAAAAAGGTCACATGACAAGTGAAACCATTGAGTCGTTAACTGGTGTTTGTAGGTCAAAGTAATGAAAGTGTAATACACAAATCATATGCGTTGGGTTGCAATGGCCAAAATACTGATCATGCGTGATGCAAAAAATAAGGTTTAACGGTTCAATGCTAAAATCATCCATAGTATGGATTGATTTGAACTAAATCCAAAAATAAGGCCTGCTAATGTAAACCATAAAGTGAAAGCAACTAATTCAGAGCTTTTAACATACTATAGGGACAAAACATAATCTACTTTTTAAATTCTACTGTATAACTTTAACTTTAATATCAAATCAAATCATATAGTAATGTTTTTTTCATTTGATTTATTGAAAACACTTGAATGGAAAGTTGAAACAAGTCACATCCGTTTTCTTTTTATAAGAGAGCACTAAGGTTCTTCATCTAAATGCAAGTTGCAGGAGTTCACCGGAGACGCTGTCAACGTTAGAGTTGCCTTTATCATATCCATAAGTTGTGTTTATTTGTCATCTTTATGTTCTAACTTGTGAAAACAAGTCATATCTCAGATTCATAAAAGAAAAAAAGCGGACCTCGTTGTGTGAGTTAAATTAGTTGCAATTAGGCGACAACTGTTATTTTACACAGGATTAGTTGTTAAATCATTAATTTAAGAAATTAAGATCAACTCAAGTATTCATTACAAAGATGAAATAATGATTAGTTGAATACTTTGATTGATATTCCTATTAAACAGTTGCTTAACTTTGAAGCTTAATTTCACGTAAATTTGAGGTTATGAAGTACAGATATTATCGGCTTGTATTCTACTGTATGAGACCTCTAAAACAGTATATAAAAAGCTCAAAACAGAATTGATGATTAACGGTCTATTTGTATCTAGTGAAAATTTAGCATGGCTAATTTCTAAAAATTCCATTGATTTATGCTTATAGCTGTGCGTGTCTCCTCTTTAGCATAATGGAACTGGTTCATGAGCCACATAAGGCCTCTGAATTTGCACAGGAGGATGTTATCAGTACCATGCCAGATAATGTGATGACGAATATTCTAGATCGTTTGTGTACAAAAGATGCGGTGAAGACTGGTATCTTGTCGGCAGACTGGCGGTTCAAGTGGACTTTGCTTACCCAACTCGTATTTGATGAGGATTTCTTCGAGCAATTACCGAATAATTATGGTGGGAAGATTATAAGTAGACTTATACTTAATCTTAAAGGTCCCATAGCAAAGTTTGTCCTAGATATTCAATGTCACGAAATATTGGATGTTGAGGATATACATCATTGGGTTTTGTTTTTGTCAAGAAGAGGAATCAAGGAGCTCACTCTCATAAATAGATCTGAAACACAACTTATGTTGCCAACCCAAATTTTATCTTGTGTGGAGTTAAAACATTTGGAGCTAAAAAACTGTTGTTTGCGTGTATCGTCAAGTTTTCATGGTTTTCCAAATCTATTGACCTTAGAGTTGTCTTCTGTAAGAGTTCAAAATTATAATTGTGGGGAGTTTATTGCTTGTTGTCCCATAATTGAGAATTTGAGAATATTTGGTGATGAAACAACAGGCACATTCAAACTTGTCGAAATTGCAAAACTTGGAAATTTGAAAATGTTAGCTCTGTCATTGTGTATGCTTGACAATATGGCAATGATCACAAGTTCTAGTATCTTTCAGCTTAAACTTCTTCCAAAACTCCGAGAACTTGATTTGGATTTTGTAAAGTGCAAGGTAAGCGCAAGTTCTGTCTTTCAAATTCATGGTACACAATATTTGCGCAAGGCTTTATTGAGTCTTTAACTTATCAAAGTGGCTTTCTGTTTTTTAGTTTTTAGCAGAAGCTAGTGTCGACGAGAAGGTCCCATCCATCTTTCCATGCCTCAAGACTCTAAAGTTATCCCGAGTAGATTTCAGTAGTGATGGCATGTTATCATTTGTCATGGAAATGATTTGTGGCTCCCCAAATTTGCAAAATCTTTATATCATCAATGTGAGTAGAATGCTGTCAATTTAATTATTTTAATTTCACCCATAGTTCTGGATCTAAATACAATTCAATCAAGCAGGCTACATGCAAGCTTAATATTCCACCGCATGCACTCCCTTCTTTAGATTTAGACTACAACACAATGGGGCGGCTACATTTGCAGCGTGTGGTCTTTTCATCTTTTAGAGGTACAGAGAATGAAGTGTGCTTGATAAAGTATATACTTGCTTGTTCCCCACTGCTAAAAAATATTTTGATTGTCTTATCCTCATTGCCTGATGGTGATAGTGGAAAGTTTAAATTTGCTCAGAAGTTATTGACTCTCCATCGAGCCTCCCCCATAGCTGAAATTGAGCTCTATTAGTTTTAGTAGATTGAACCTATTCTCTGTTTCGTGTAGTTTTGTGTGAATGTTGGTTAAACTTATGGCTTCTAATCTTTATATGTAATTTGAGTGAAACTTTTTTTGTATAACGGTGATACCGTTCCTGGTTTGTTTCTTAAACGCGCTCTATGATACAGATTATGTTAAAATTAACGTGAATGTCTCATTACGATTTTTTTACTTTATTATATAGAAGAGTACATAATGTACTAAAAGACTCACCCGATATGTCAAATGAGCGTGACAGTTTGGTGATTAATTTGATTATTAGTCAATATGTGAGAAGAGTTTGGGGTATGTTTCAGTATGATGAAATGTGACTCTCTCTACCCTGGTTGCTAGATCTGTGTTGATTGTCTAAATGCAGTTAGGGCTTTAGGGGATTAGGAAGGCGCGAAAGCGAGTTTTGGTGTTGTTGAGGGGACTCTGTCTGAAGATAATGCAGTCTTCGCTGTTTAAATTTTGTATTCACTCGGCTCGACTATTGTTCATGTGATCTTAAACTAGCAGACATAGAAGGGCTAATAGGATATTACTCCGTATTTTCTTTGTATTTGATGTTTGTTTTTGTGACTTGTACACATGAATAGGGGAACTTGTTACTAAAATTTCTTTACAAAAAAGTTTTGTTGATCTTTAGATTAGTCATTAGAGCTATGGTAAATAGAATACACTTTTTAAAAGTGAATTATACATCTAACAGCTTTTAGGTGTATTATCAAAAACCATTTTTCATCTACTTCATAAAATATATACACTTTTACACTCTTACAAGACCCATGAAGCCTGGTAATCACTAGCCTTCTACGAGTTAGATTATATACACAGTTTGTGTCACCCAACGGAGCTTCAAACTTACAAAATTCGAACTCAAATCTTCTTATTAAAACTTCTAATCCTTCACCGTCATACTGAATATTCTAAAATTTTATCCGCAAAAGTTTTATAGAGTATGTTACTGCTTTTGCACAAACTATTACATATGTCCCCAACTTTTTTCTAGTACTCTCTCCCATGTGTCCATTGTCATGATGTATAAAATAAGTTCACTTTACGTTCAAGTTTTGAGCTGTCACCTTACAGTAATACTTACAAAACTTTAAAAAAAAAATCAACCCAAAAAATCCCCAAAACTTAAAAGCAAATAATAAATTGGGACCAATAAGTCCAAGTGTCCAACCATACCAACCAAGAAACTCACATTTGGTTGCCCAAGCAAGAATTATTCGTCTTATGGTTGGGTGGGTCCCACATCTTTCTCTGGCTAATTAATATAGTCAAGCTCAGATCAATAACAGTATAGTTGGAGATAGGGGTAGGGGTGGCAATTGTCGACACGACACGATAAACGACACGAACCCGACACGAAGTTAAATAGGTTTGGGTTGAGGATAAACAGGTTTGGGTCAAAAACAGGTCAACCCGTCTAACCCGTTTAATAAATGGGTCGTGTTTGGGTTGAGTAAATATTAAACAGGTCAACCCGTGAACCCGATTAAGTATATAAGACTCTAAAAATAAAATATATAACATGCCTTTTTATGTTGGAGGTGCATTAAATGTATTCTGTTATGAACTTAATACGATTGAATTACGATTATACCTCTTATAAAATTGTCGTATAGTTATGTGTCTGTTATTTTTATCATATTTTAAATGCTCATATCATTTTGTCATTTAAACTAGTTAAATCAGCAAACTATCAACTTTATTCACTACTTAACCTATTTATTTAAACAGGTTAAACGGGTCAACAATGGGTTACACGTGTTATGCAGGTGCGGGTTAGGGTTGAGTTTCTTGACACGATTAATAAATGGGTCGTGTTTGGGTTGAGGTTATACTAACCCGCCAACACGCAAACCCGAATAGGTTAACACGAACACGACTCGATTGCCACCCCTAGATAGGGGTGATCAACGGATCGACAAAACCGGACCGGACCGAAACCAAACTAACCCAAAACTTTAGACCGAAGACCGGACTGAATGTGTTCAGTCTGGTTTGGTCCGGTCCGGTCCTTCGGTCGGTCTGGTCCACGAAGGCATAATAGTCGGGTTTTACGTAAGACCGGTCCAGACTTGACCGGACTGAACCGGACCGAGACCGAAATAAGAAAAAAATCCGGACAAAGACCGGACCGCTGGTCCTTCGGTTCTGTCGGTCTGATCGGTTTTGGGTCTGCGATGCTCAACCCTAGTTGGAGAGGTATTTTAGTTATTTGCTTTTATTAAGTGTATGCTAAGGTGACACATCAATAACGACTTTTTGTTCCTCTGCACTTATGTCCCCAACTTTTTCTTATGTAGTCTCCTATATGTCAATTGTCATGATGTATAGATAGAGCTCACTTTACAATTAAGGTTTGAGCTGTCAACTAAGGGGCAGTTTGGTTGGCCTTTTTTGGTAAGGAGATTAGGTTTTGGACTCATATTAGGGCCCGTTTGGTTGGGGGCGTAGCTTTAGGATTTAGGCGTGAAAGTAAAAAATGTTGTTTGTTTTAATATTTGGATTTAGAAAATGGGGTTATGCCCATGAATTATACTTTTCTCAAAACCCCACCAGGGAGGTGATTTTTATGAAAAAGATGTGGGTCCCATTTTATTTCTCTATATCTCTCTCCTCTCTCTATAATTAAGTATAATTAATTTCTAATTAAATTTATATAATTAATTTATAAAAAATAATTTATTTATTTTATAATATATTTTATCTCTTCTCAATTTCTTTCATGCCAATCCCAAATTCTAATCCTAATCTAAACCCATCAACAAACCAAACGGGCCCTTAGATGTTTGGTATCCTCCGCTTGGCATTAAATATGGTATTGAGTACCAAATAGTACATGAGAGAGAAATACTTACCCAATAGGTTGGAATTCATTGCTTTTGATTTTTAATGTGTCCCATATATACATTTCTCTCAATCTCTCTCTAACTTTATGAATAAATATTACTAATTTTTAACACATAAATCTATATATTAAAAGAGGAGGGCTAGAACACAAAAGATTTACAAAAAGAAATCCACGTAAATCTATATACTATTAAATAAATTTTCTCTCTCTTCTCTTTTCTACACCAATCAAAACATGACAAATCCTTGTCTTGATTTTTTTTTTTTGTAAATCTTTTGTGGTTCTAGCCTCCTCATATTAAAATAACAAATCTTTATTTTAATCTACCACTAAAAATTAAAAATAATATTTTTAATTAAATATAATTTTTTCTCTTATCTACTTAAATCCAAATCTTAATCCTAATTTACAACTTTACATTCAAATCCAAATTCTAATCAAAACCCATCTACAAACCAAACAGCACCTAAATTTTTATACAAAACTTTTAAAAAAGAAAAACAAAATACTCCGTAATTCCCAACCAAACATGCTTAAAAGCAAAGTAGAGTCCAACCTTAAATTTGGTTGCCAAGCACGAATAATTATTCATCTTATGGTTGGGTGGGTCCCACTCCGACTAATAATTATTAATATAGTCTTCAAAGATATGAATGATGAAAGGGAAATTTCAAACCTCAAGAAGAAACATTTAATTTTATATAATCCTCAGTGACTGACTTATGATGATGGGTTTGTTTGATTTTGAAAATGAATCATACCCAACTTACCATGATTTTGTTTTCCTTCCTGTTTTTGCTGTTTTCTTCCCAATTGTCAGATATTTTCTTGACATATATGTTTTTGAGGTAACCTTTTTTTTTTTTACTACCCTTTTATGTTTTTAATCATATTTGTTGCAAATGTTAATACTATTGAGTTTGATCTTCGTTATAGAGTAAGGATCAAATGAGAAATATAAATAAAATGAGAAGAATGAGAAGAAACCACAACCACAAATATTAGATGCACTCACAAAAATAGATGCATCTCCCTATTATTTCTCTTACCTTATTTAAAATATGTGGCTACAATTTTTTCTCACTCTTCTCATTTCAATAATTCTTCTCACTAGATCCATACTCCTTTGTTATATCCATAGATATAGATATAGATAGGAATTTGTATGGATCTAATGCAATGGATAAATAGATAGATTTAGGATTAGTAACAAATAGTTGCCCACTAAATGTTGTTTAAGGATGAATAAAGTGACCACGCCAACCTCCAAAATAAGGGACGGCTTTACGTGGTTTGAGTCTGTGTGGCAGTGGGTTCAAACCCTGTGGATTAGTCGGCCAAAAGGCTGAAAACCATGGTTACCCAAAACAAAATGGTTGTTAGTGTTCTGTTGGGGGTGCTTGGATGAGTTTGATAGTGTTTGCCTGTTTGGATATGGATTTGAAGGAATGAGGTTGATATTCATATTATAAAGTGGGAATTTTTTATAGCTGCCTAAAGGATTAGGGTCTAGAAGTGTACACTCGCGGAAAACTAAACAGCACCTATAGCTTGCTTAAATAGAGGGTGTTTCGTGATTACTTTTTTAGACTGTTTATCTTGTTATAGTGTTTTAGGATTGCTTATTCAAAGTGGTTATCTGCTTTTAGTGTTTTTTAAACACAAATAAGTAGTTGAAAACCTATCCGCTTATTTTAGAGTGAAATAAGAGGGTGTGTTTGAGACTGCATATATTTAAGTGCTTAATTGCCTTATAAAAGATGATAGAAGCTCTTTAAAGTGTGAATGCGAGGTTAGTATCTAATTGATGATTCCATTGGAAATAGGATTAGTATCTACTAATGTTGTTTAAGGGAGATTTGAGTACCAAGTGAGCAAAATTGCTCTTGGAGTTTTCTTGGGGTGTTTGGATTTGAGGACATGAGTTTGACACTGTTTGGGTATGTTAACGATTCTTTAGAAATTTGAATTAATGAGGTTGATACCCGTTACATTTGGAATTTCTTTCATACCTTACCTAAAGAATTGGGTTTAGAAATCAATATACGTTCTTATTCTTATTGTTGCTATACACAATTATACATACTGTTTACTTACCGCAATCCAAACAGTAACTATAGCTTTACTTAACTAGCGGGTGTTTTGGGATACCTTATTTGAATCTTTTATCTGCTTATTGTAGTAGTTTGAAGTATTTGGATAGAAAGAAGTATCTAGTATTTTAGAGTGGAATAAGCATATTTCATATTTTCAATAAGCCTTTTGATACCTGCTTATTTCATTTCAAATACCTTACTAACTAGAGTAACAGATTTCAATAAGCAATACCAACCACCCCTAACTGGGATTCATAGGTAATTATTATTAACTCATATAACAACCATAGGTTTTCCGAGGATTTTGCAATCCATAATTCCAAAAATTATTTAATAGGCCTGATAGATGATGCTTAACAAAGAATGTAGTAGGCAACATAAAACAGCCATGCCATGTTTTGCACTAAAGCTTGATCGTTGATCCTTTAATAAAATGTATCTTCTGTAGTTACATATAAGTACTCCATTGATGCTAAATCATTTCCCATCTGTGTGGTGCTACATCCTTTTATGTATTTGTATGGTCAAAGCCTTAATTTCTTACTCATTGCGTCCATCTATTTGGTTCCTCCATATTCTAGTGGAGTTTATGTGACGAGGTAATCGAGAAAAGTAATATGATTCAGATAAATTTTTTGCAAGGAACAAACAAGCTTAAGTGGGCTGAGATTTAAACCCAAGACCTCTGTTTTTTATGTTGCATGACTTAAGTCCAACAGAAACTATAGTACATTTTTACTTTTTTATAAAAAGCTTGATGCAGAAAACCACTAGCTGATGCAGTAGAGAGGCAATGTACTTTGGATCTTTTATATGTATATCAATGGAATGAAACAAATTTGTAGCAAATTATCACTAGGAGGTGCTTAGTTTTTCTGACAGACTTCGAGAATACTTATGAAGAGTGAAATTAATAAAAAACTAAGTATTCACGAATTCTGATGGGAATAAAAGCCCGTCAATCACGCATTAATAATTGCAATTTAAGACTATTAGTTTCAAAAGAAATATCCATCGTCCCCTTAATTGAGTCACATGTTGCAGGGTATAGGAAATCGGTTAATATTTGGAAAGGATCAGCAAAAGCTTGACATCGGTACAGAAGAAAGGAATAAAAAGATACAAAAATTTAAAGAATCAGCATGGAAATGTGTTTATTTTCTTTCTGCCGAAATCTTTGCTTTAGCTATAACTTATAACGAGCCATGGTTTACTAATACCAACAACTTCTGGGTAGGTCCTGGTACCCAAAGATGGCCAGACCAGAAAGCAAAGTAAGATTTCGTGTAATGTATCAGTCTTGGTTCCTCTCATCATCTCGTTGTCTTAAGTTGGTTAAGTCATGGTTTAATTAACTTTCAGATTAAAATTAAAAGGTCTATACATGTATTCGGGTGGATTCTACATGTATTCAATCTTTGCTTTGATTTTCTGGGAAACAAGGCGATCTGACTTTGGTGTGTCGATGGGACATCATGTTGCAACCCTCATTCTAATCACAACATCTTATGCTACCAGGTAATGTGTTACAATGTCACTAAGAATCTGTGAAATAGTTATATGATATTAATTGAAATTTACAGAAATCATCCCTCGGTGATATCATTTGCATACATTGACCCTGATGGCACTTTTTGCTAGGGACCACAAGAACGATCTATGAAATTTGCGCTATTGTTTTACACATTTTAAACTCTATTTTTTGTTTTTTCTCTTATAGGTTTGTGCGTATTGGTTCGGTTGTTTTAGCTGTTCATGATGCGAGTGATGTGTTTCTTGAAATAGGGAAGATGTCTAAGTATAGTGGCGCTGAAGGTCTCGCAAGCTTTTCATTTATATTATTTGTGTTAGTGTGGACATTACTTCGGCTTATTTATTACCCGTTTTGGATCCTTCGGAGTACAAGGTTAGACGATATATAGTTTTCAAATTTTACGTATTTAATTAGGATTCTAATCAAATTAAGGCTACGATTTCTTCAAATGATAAAAATCAAAACTAATAGTAATAAAAAAATCACATTGTTTTTTTTCATTATACCAATTGTACCTATTCATTTATTCCAATATGGTCTTGAACTGTTTTTGTCATCAAAAGATTATTTTGTCCCATTTGGGTCATTCTATAATCTTTAATCTTAGGATTTTTAAGCAAAGTTTTACATTATATATTTATAATAGCATATTTGCAGATTGAATTTTCAATTCTGTCTAAAAAACATAATATTTCAAAGTTGATGTTCAAGGGTTTATGGCTACAAAATTACTCAAATAGTCAAATGGGACATAGAAGCTATATTTAAAGGACTCATGTACACAAAAAAAAGTACAATGGTCAATGGCTAACACGAAACAAATGCAGTACGTTGATTTATTATGCGAAAAATCATTAAAAAAAATAGGAGGATTAAATGTGACATAATATTGAGATTAAAAATTTCTGGATTTAATAACTCTCTTCTAATTACTGGGTGCAGTTATGAACTTGTTTCAGTGTTGAAGACAGAGGAGTATGAGACATTGGGACCAATCTACTACTATATGTACAATACCCTTCTTTTCAGCTTGCTTGTTCTTCACATATATTGGTCAATGCTTATATGTCGGATGCTTGTTAAACAAATCCAAGCTAGAGGCAAAATGAGTGAAGATGTTCGTTCTGGTAAGTTAATAAAGTCAATTGTCACGTCTTTGTACTTACTCAAATATGTTTAGTTCCAATCGTGCTGAATACATAGTCTAATGGTATCTATGGCAAGTAATGGAATATCTAAAAAACTTAAATACCCGTATTGCATTCTTTTAGGCTGTTATTTAGGTTTATTTGTTTTTCCCTTTTGCAGATTCTGAAAGTGATAATGAACATGAAGATTGATCGATAATTCTTGTAGTATGAAGGTAACTTCAGCTGTTACACAGAGAGATAATTCTAGTGGGTCAAAATTATGACTATAAAAGTCCGGCTTATATTTCTAATGGTTTATTTACGAGCTTTCACTAAATAAATAGAAAATAATACTATATAAGATATCCCGCATTCCCGCTAATAACCATGAAAGGAGTCTATAAGCAAACAATCTCATAGAGGTGGCAAGTTGCGCTCAGACGGGTTGGGAAATGGGCCAAAAGCGGTTTGGGTTGAAATGGGTCACTTTGGTAGGAGTTAAAATGTGCCAAGTTTGGTCTGGTTGACCTGTAAACAATTTTTTTTGGGTCTATTTTTTATTTTTTATTTATTATTATTATTTTTTTTTATTTATTTTTTATTTTTGTAAAATATTATGATTACTATACCGAAATATTTACAACAATAGTCTAAGTTTTGAATAAAACAATTTAGCATAAAAAGTTATAGCTTGGATGACTCTCCTGTTTGACTCAGTTTCCCTTTTAGCTGAACTTCATCGTTTTGACCCATTTGACACATTTAAGATAAAACACAACCCAAATTGGCTGTGATAAATAATGGGTCAAAATAGCCACCACCTCTTATCTCAACATTACATTTTCGTGAAAACTAAGTCAATTGTTGTTACATTTGCAGGTGGCTGACATGAATTACAACAAGACATATTCTTTTGTCATTGGTGGGGCTTGTATATTTGTATGAAACCAGTCCGAAAAGTTATGATAAGGTATAGGAGTCAACAAATAGAAAGTCAACATAAAATGAAAATTCAACGTCGTTGTGTTTATAATATGTTTATAGAGGTTTGATGCTTGTTAGTTGTTTCCACTTACAATTCATTACAAAAGACCTTCATATTTTGCATATTAACTTGGGACAACTTTTGTTGTACCACCGGATTTTCAACAATTTGATTGTTGATGAATCTCAGTTTTTTGTGGCTACAATTGTTCTTATGTGATACTAGGTTCCATTTACCTTTGTTAAAAAAATGTTGCTTATAACATGACTAGTGGCCAACACACAAAGCAAATTGGGAGAAAAATAACTCAAGAATCCTTGTATGAACGTTCTTCATCGTTGGAAAAACAATGTCCAAGAGCCCTTATGTGAGACACTGGGTGGTTTAGTCGTTTAGGTGTACATTTACCTTTGTACAGAAGACTGGATTATTATCCACGCATAAAGGCGTTGATATGTAGTGTTCGACAACATTTATGTGTGATCCGTGTGTTTCTCTTTTATCGTTTATTTGTGTAGTATGTGTGATCCGTGTGTTTCTCTTTTATCGTTTATTTGTGTAGTGTCGAATAACTTTAGTTGCGAACTTGTGGTTTAATGTTTCTTTACTTAAGTGTCACCCATCAATCTTATATACTTACACTTTTTATTCTAAAATATCAGCTGTCCTATTTGTAATAAAGAATACGCTATAAGTTTAATTTAAATTTATTAAAAAAAAATAAAATAAAATAAATTATAAACAATTGAAGATTATAATAAGCTACATAATCTTTTATGAGTAAGAATCAAATGAGAAATATAATTAAGATGAGAAGAATGAGAAGAAATCACAACCACAAATATTAGATGCACTCACAAAAATAGATGCATCTCCCTATTATTTCTCCTTCCTCATTTAAAATATGTGGCCACAATTGTTTCTCACTCTTCTCATTTAAATAATTCTTCTCACTAGATCCATACTCAATTTTTTATGTAATAAAATAATTACATCATTTCGGAGTGTTTTTGCAAAACCCTTCTTATTGAAAAAAAAAATTAGACCAATAGGAGAACTCGATTTTGCCATGTAGGCGAAATTGAGTAATATGATTGATCAATAGAAAGTCAAAATTAAATTGATTTTGATCAAACTTAATAAATTTGGTGGAGAAATTTGGTTAAGGAAAAAATTGCTTAAAAATATATGTGTCAAATTTATGAAAACAAAAACTTAGAAAAAGAGGAAATAATTAATAAAACTTTAGTGGTTGAATTTTAAATAAATTATATATAGCTAAGTGTAAATTACAAGTTTCCATGTTTTTTAATAACTTTAGAAAAAACACAAATAACCGCTTACACTTTATACTTCTTATACTTTATAAAATTACATGAGTATTAGTATTAGTTTTTAAACTTTCATCTATTAAAATTACAAAATTTGGTAAATATGCGAATTAGTTTTAATATTGTTAGTTTTAGACTTTTATCCGTTAGAATATTTTTTAAATAAAAACTCATATTATTCTATTTAAAAGCTTAATTGCGTACACGGGTTTGAATATTAAATACGGCTAAATTTTTAGTAACGGGAATATAAATATCAAATGGTAAGCACAAGTTACTGTGATATGAAAATAAATGTACGCGATTCTACTTATAATAATGACTCATGAAATTGTTATTTAAAATTTATATATGGAAATCCATAATAACATTTTAAAAAAATTACGGAGCATATTTAAGTTCATTAACGCTTATTATGTGCTACTAAACTCGCACATTTAGTACAACATGATATCAATAGGTTAAAGTTAAACAAAAAAAAAAAGAAAAAAAGAAAAACTATGTAGGTGATAACCTAACTTTATTCATTGACATGATGTTTCATCAAAAAAAAGAAAAAAAAAAAAAAGAAAAGAAAAAAACATTCTCCTAAAATTAAAGTATGTACATAAGAATTATTAAGCAAGAATATATAGTTTTTAATCAGGTTATCACGTTACTATACTGTGATAAAGTTATTGAGTTGGTAATCACGGATGTGAGATACAAGTCAAGATCATCATGTGATTTTGCTTGAATAATAAAATATTATTTTTAGTCCAAAAGCATTCTCCTAAAATACTAGGTAGATTATAACATATATACATATGATTTTTTATTTTTAGTCCACCAAGTAAAACCAATTGAAACATGTTAATTGATTCATTCTTAATCGATAATAATACATAATCAAAACAAAATTTTAAAAACTCTGTGCGTGCACAGGTATTATAACTAGTAATTAAGACGTAGAGAGTTAATAGTACCAATTAATAAATAGTTCATTGTATCAATGAATCAATTATAAAACATGGAGAGTTAAGAGTACCGATTAATAAATAAATAATTGTATCAATGAATCAATTAAATAAAGATAAAAATTAATTAATTATATTAGGTATTACTCCCTCCGTCCCAAAATAAGTGTCCAGTTTGACTTTTCAGAGTCAAACTGGTTCAACTTTGATCTTAAATATTCTTTTTGTTATAATATAATACTTGTGAAAAATTATACCAGTGAAAAATACATTTAATACTCAATCCACTCATATATTTTGCATCAAATATTATATAACGGCCGAAAAAATAGACAATGTCAAAGTTGAGCCAGTTTGACTCTGAAAAGTCAAACTGGACATTTATTTTGGGACGGAGGGAGTAATTTGAAAGTTGATTTGTAAGTAAATGAGGGTGACATCAAATGGTTTTATTGGTAAATTAGTAAAAATATATCTCTTTTTGAAATGTTTTAAGTAAAAACATTTTCTCCTTATGTATTGTTTAGATATTGTTGTGTGGTGAACACCCAAGCGAATTTGGAAAAGACATAACTCGAGAATGGTTACGTGAGATACTAGATAGTTTAGCCGTTTGGGTTTGTATTTACTTTTGTCAAAAAAGATGTTGTTGCTTATAACATGACTAGTGGCTAATACAAGTGTTGCCGACTTTTCATTAATAAAAAGTGGCTAACACAAGCGAATTGGAAAAAATAATAATAATAATAATAATAATAATAATAATAATAATAATAATAATAATAATAATAATAATAATAATAATAATAATAATAATAATAATAATCTTTTATATAATAAAACAAAACCCCAAGTGGGACTTTTCCATTTCAAAAAAACTAAACCATACCTTATTTAGTAATAATATTATTTAGAAAAAAAAAGATTATTTTCTTATTAGATAATATTTTATATTTATACATAACACAAGTAGAAGATAAATACAAAAAATATAGATAAGATGCAATTAACAATAGGATTAAAATTTTTAAATAATTATCTTTAATAATAAAAAA
>LBNU01028046.1:40812-52266 GCA_014162995.1 Artemisia annua | reverse complement strand
ACACAAGTTATGCACACCACAACTACTTCACAACTTCACTACTTCTACTTCACAACACTACTCTATCTTCACTACTTTACTTCACAAATAACACTACTAGATCTCCTAATTACAATCACACAACACCTTTATACACAATATACACAACTACTAGTAATATCTACAATACTTCTTTAACTTGTTGTTGAAGGAGTATTCTTCTCTTGCACTTTGGAGGATGAGGAATTGAATCACTTGAAACAAAGACTTATAATCTTATGATCAAAGGATTTAGAAGGATGTTTGGAAAGGATTTGGACTGAAAATATTCGTGCAAAATGTGAGGAAAAAATGCAGGATTGAACCAGTATTTATAGGCAAAAGATCCTGGCCTCAGGAGTGTGCCGACCCCCTTAAATGGTGGCCGGCCCCCTTAAATTTAAGGGGGCCGCCCCTTATAATTAAGGGGGCCGCCCTCCTGAAACGGCCTGGAGCTTTTGTCTTTTGTGGGGAAAGTTTATTTTGAGAAAAACTAACTGATTTTGGTTAAAAATTTGAATTCATATATTTATTATGAATTAAACCTTTTCCTTTATTACCAAAAATGTTTTTCAAAAATATATAATATGTTTATATGATTTAATAAACTTTGTAATAATTAAATAAACATCCCTTTGATCATAAAATGTATTAGGCATTTGTTTATTCATTCCTTAAATGATTTAGTTGGATAAATTGATATAAACTAACTAAATACTTGTTTACGTAGTAATTTTACGTTTAATGTTTTTACATTTTGTGATCGTCAAAACATAGAGATATCGAAAAATATAAATAACGTTTTTATGCATTATTTATATCAACAGGTATGACCGTTGGTTTGTTTGAACCATCACATCCTTTCATATAACATCTTTTCGTTTAGTATATATATGTATATTGCTGTAACACGGAAAGTTAACCCATTCGATTTAATATATCAGACTTATAAGGGTTCAACCCCAATCTCTCTTGTTTCCTTTTATTGATTCTTGAATGATGTTGCATGATGCTTGTTTGATCATATAAGATCCTGGAGATTATTCAAGACCTGTTGGCATCAGAGTCGAAGGGATCAAACAACATACCAATTCATGTTCAATCATCACTCAAGATTCAAACCAACTATGGATGCCAATTGAAAAAGAAAGAATAGTTACACCACCAACCCGGTGGTTAACCAAGAAGAAGGAATAAAACCAGATTAAACTGTGTTTTGTTACAAAGGAAAAACAACACAGTTTATGTTCATAAGAATTTCGAAGAAAAGCGAAGAAAGGGTCATGCGATATAACCAAGAAGAAGATGTATTTAAGTGCTATTATAGCACAGCAAGGGTGCCATAAGAGGAACTAGGAACGGTTCCAAAGAAGACCACATCATCTGTGGTTAAAGGCAAAAAGATTACATGCCTTGAAAGTCACTGGGGTGATCAAAAGGATCAAGTGACTGCACAACGGTAATAGAGATTGAGTTAGAAGACATTGAAGACATCTGTTGGTCCATGGAAATTGAGCAAATCTTGATAAACATAAATTAGAACTTCATTAAATATAATGAAAATAGTTACAAGATTACTCAAACTACAAATGACTACAAGATAACATCTTCAGCTTCTTTACGGGGATAATTTCGGTATATTATCCCCGTTAGAATGACAATGAACTCTCATTGATCCAAGCTAAGCTTGAGATTCAATGAGAGGATCTTCCTAACAACTAATATTCTGTAGGAATGGATAACTATCTCTATTACAACAAACATATATATATAGCAAAGTATGTGGTGTTAGGTGTGAGTTGTCATCCACTATAAGTGGTCCTCATTCATCTTCCTCTTTTGGAAAAGCACCAACCATCCTTTAGAAATTGTCATAAATAGATTCCCCCTTCTATGGCAATTCTTGTACTTTGCTTTGACTCCCCTTTTTGTACTTGCTGTCATAATGCCTCAGGGACCATGAGACACCCTCAGGAAGCATGATGCATCTTCAGGAAGCATGATGCATCCTCAGGGAGCATGAGGCTTCCTCAGGAAGCATGAGGCATCCTCAGGGAGCATGTTTGTTCAGAGATAGCTTGAGGGAGTTAGTGAGTTATTGTCATCACTCACTAACTCCATTACCTCCTTCTTTGGTTCAGGTGCCATTCACTGAGTACCGTCTCACTGAATGGAAAGTCTTTTCTTTAGACTTGGTCCGAACATCTTGAAGGTAACTCACTGAGTGACTGTTCACTCAGTGACTTGTTTGTGTTAAAGGTTATATGTCACTCACTGAAATAGCAATTTACTATTTTATTCAGTGAGTGTGGCTATTTTATGTTCAAATACTTGTGGGGAATATTTGGGTAAAATATTGACCCAACAACATCAAGATTAAAGAAAGTCATAAAGATTCAAGTGGTGATGGCGGCACTAACTCTGCTGGAATTTGGTTCAATTAGAAACTGAAAAGTCATCAACACCAAGTAATCAATGAACAAGAAGGCATCAAGGAACAAGAAGATTGAAGAATCAAAGATTAATAGATTAGGGAGAATATGTTGGAAATTATAATCCAAATCTTTGTTAAGTTAGAACGTCAATTAAAGAGCGATAGATAGAAACATGGCAGTTAGGCGGTTAGATTAGTTAGATTATAGTTAGTTATAGTCAGTTTAGTTAGTTATTTACAGT
The DNA here is from genome assembly GCA_014162995.1 of Artemisia annua. Classification (NCBI taxonomy): domain Eukaryota; kingdom Viridiplantae; phylum Streptophyta; class Magnoliopsida; order Asterales; family Asteraceae; genus Artemisia; species Artemisia annua. Next base: position 49,572 of record LBNU01028046.1, on the reverse strand, counting down.
TATAATGAAAGGGTATGACCATTGGTTTGTTTGAACCATCACATCCTTTCATATAACATCTTTTCGTTTAGTATATATATGTATATTGCTGTAACACAGAAAGTTAACCCATTCGATTTAATATATTAGACTTATAAGGGTTCAACCCCAATCTCTCTTGTTTCCTTTTATTGATTCTTGAATGAAGTTGCATGATGCTTGTTTGATCATATAAGATCCTGGAGATTATTCAAGACCTTTGCAAATCGACTATAAAGTTTATATCAAGCTCAAATTAGTCGAAATTTTGAGTCCAGCGCGACTCATTTGGATCTCTAGCTCGTTATTCTAACGTGCATGTAATTAATAAGAGAAAAACCATATAGTTCGCGCAAATAAACTTTAATGTGATCGTAAGTGTCTTACTCTAGCTGTGTTTATTTTTCTCATATGTATAAGAGTTGTAAGTGTTACTGTACCAAAATCCATTTTTGTAAGTTAGTTAGGAGACAATGGAGGGATTATGTTATCCCTACCATTTTTTACCTTGTTTTAATAGGTTAGTTTAGCTCTCTTTGGTGATCCAAATATCTGAGGGATCCAAGAAATGCTCAAAACAATTACAGCAACAAATAAGTTATCAACTATAACCGCTGACGACTGTAATTGAGGTGTGCAAATTTGGTCCAAAGTGGACACTGCCGGTTACGTGCACATTGGTTCCCAGTTCATGTTATGAAAAATATAAAAAATAACGGTTATTGATTCTGACCGGTCCAAAACTGTATTCTGTTTTTCATTTATGAATGGAAATACTAGGCTTGAATGCATAAAAGCTTGAGTGGGTTCACAGTCCAGTTTAGGACTAAATAAAGCAACGAGACCACAGTTAGAATCCCATCAACAGTCTGTTCGACTTTCTCGGGTAAGATCTCGCTTCCATAAGTTACACACTGAAGATTATAAATTTTAGCGATTTCGGAACTAAATGAAGCAACAAGACTTCCAACAATGACCATGCAAAAGCAACCACCACCAAACACTAATGTGTGACTAAAAGATTGCAGACTTGAGCATAAAGACAAGCTTTGTTTAGAAAACCATCAAATTTCAACAGCATTAAACTATTAAATCATGTAAATAAATGTTATTTGCCTTCCAATTGATACAAGGGTCCTCACTAAAGTTAAGTAGCGTAAATTCTTACACTTTTACATACATAAACCAAAAGGCAAAGTGGAACAATAAGATCAGGAAAGTATCAACAACAATAGCCGAAAAGAAAACGGAACTTCAGCAACAGGGTAGACATGTAAAAACACTACTTTGAGAACAACTGTCGGCGACGTCTTCCGGGCTGTATTCGCTTACCATCAGAAGCCTCGCCCAAAACAACTTCATTTACCAGATCTTTAAAGATCAATCTTTCAACCTCCAATGCAATTACAGGCAGTTCATGGTCATAATCTGTCCAACTTTCTGCACGCAATACTTCCTCCCACAAAATGGTTTTTAACCCATCATCTTCCTCATCTAAACTTTCATCGTCTTTCTTTTTCTTCACTACTAGTAGCTGTTCTATCTCCGAACATAAATCCCTTAAAAGCTTCTGCGCGTTTAATGTCTTGTTCGCAAGCTTAAAAGACTTACTTGAAAAAGTCTCGAGTGAAGGTACCACTAAAGCTAACTTCTTTGCAAGAACCTCATTAACAGTATCGAAGATAAGCTTTCTGTGGAATTTTTCTTTATTGAGGAACTTTTTAGGTGTAGAAGCTTCTGGTTTTGGTAAATTGCTGAATTTTGTTTGTTCCAATACCAAAAATAGCTCGGGGTTAATTGGGTGGCCAGAAGAGTGAAACTGGAACGTTGTGAGGCTTGACCCGAGGTCTCGGAGGAGAAGCCCTGACGCTAATAGGATTTCAGAAATATATCTATCGTCAGGCTTTGTGTTTTCACATAGAGACGCAATGTAATCTGTGTGTGCTTCGTCGTGTGTAGAGTTGAGTCTTGTGAGTTTTTGAACCAAATGCTCAATGTTTTGCAGCTTTTTGCGGTTAATCTCTGAAGAAACACCGGAACTGAGTGTGTCGGGAATGACATCATCTGGCGTTTCCCATTGATCTTTAATCCCTTGAATAGAATCCTCTGTGAAATCAAAGCTAGTGTTAGTTCTTCAAATTATAAGCATCAGATATAAATAATCAAAATGAATCCCTTGTACACTGGAGGTGAAATTATAAGCATCAGATATAACAGTATCATCGAAATATTTCTGTTATCATATTTAACACACTAACATTATATTAAAAAAGTTCAATTATCTTGGATTACAAGTCTCTGGGGTCAACTCAGACCAGCCATTATGAACCGACCAAAAGTTCACAGTTTTGACATTTTACCAACCCCCCAGACCCACCCATATTACCACCTCTGTATACCAACTAGTTTATGGGGTTCATTCAAATCACTCTCCAATTGCAAGTAATTATTTTCATTTAGGATCCACTTTTGTTTTGGTTTTGCATTGATAAACTAATACCAATATTAAAACCATTTACTTTCCTGAAGACATGATACGGTGATTGCACGTTTATCCTACTGACCACTTTTGTTACTCTATGGCTAGTCATTTGTGAAAGAGATGACAATGAAAAAAGATTGTGACCAAATAAAAAGCTAGATAAAGATTTTGTAGCACCTTGTGATCATAAGGTGTTGTTGACCGTGTGGAATATGGGACTTTGCATAGCTCATCAGACTAGTTGGGCTAAAAGTGTAAGAGATGACAATGAAAAAAGATTGTGAAAGACCGTCTTTTCTTAATTAGATAAAAAAAATAAAATTAAAAAAAAAAATTAAAAAGCCAGATGATGATTTTATAATTTAGTTATTTCACTTAAAGATATGGAGTATTTATTATCATGAAACTTCATTTTAATCATCATAAAATTTCATTCTAATCATCATTAAAAAGGCTACACGCCATGTCCGCACTACCTGCCGTAGCTCAGTTATCATCCTGGTGTCATACGTCCACCAAATATTGTGAATAGCATGAGATTATATACTTAAGTTACAAATTACCAAGAATAAGAAAAATACATGTATACATGAGTCATGACACAAGCTCTATACATAAGAGTCGGTATTTTCATGTCTTAAGCTTCATGTATAGATTCATGACATAGGGCATTTACTTCTAAAATTTATGCTGCTCATTCTACTTGAAACATAACACAGTCGTGAATTAATTGACTCAACTCAAGAACAAAACAAAATATGGCATTTCATTAAAAATGGCTATTTTATTCTATGAATCAACACTGAAGATTTTAGTACCGTTAAATATGTCTATTTACTCTACGCAGCATAGCTGAAAGATATAATATTGGGGTGTGGTACCGTAATTCCAACTGAATCCATGAACAATGAGAAGATAGCACCATTACCTTTGAGTGTCTTCTGCATATGTTTCACAGGCGAAGGTGAATCGTCCATATAGATTCCATCATCAAGAACAGAGATGGGACTTGGATATTCCGGGTCATGCGACTCATCCTCCCTCAGAAGCAAAGTTGATTTCTAGATATTAAATAAAAAAGTAATCAGACATATGAAAAATGATGAATGTATATAAAAGCTAAAGGTGGAAAAGGGCAGGTTTGGTTAACCTGAAACACATTATGTTCAACTTTCAACTTCTTTTCTTCAAATCATTTGTGTCTTATAGATGAATACAAGAGCTATTTGATTCAGTAATAATACAATTTTCTGAACAGGACTATTAAGAAGATTGTATAAATTATAAATAAAATAAATAAAAAAACACTTTCAAATTGTATCCTTTTAACTTGTTTTTTCGATTCTAACTATTTGACCCGTTATAAGTAAATGGGTCAAAATTAGCACCTCTAGAATAAAGGCACATGAAATTACCTCTTGTATTGAGCTTGGACTCTGCCTGTTATCAATTTCTTCAGAAAACTCAGGCGCTGTAACCACTTCACGAGACACTTGAGTTTCTCTGTAACTAGCCTTCTTCGGTTCACCAACAGCCTCACGGTGTTGATCATCATTTTGCTGAACGTTTGAATATTTTGACCTTCTTCGTCCGCCAGGGGATGTCGACTCTGGCAGCTGCTTAGCTGTTGGTTTTCTGGATTTAGTGGAATCAGCAGGAGGTGTAGGGGGACGAGATCGCCTCTCTAGCTCAAGCCTCTTTTGCTGTAATCTCGGACTAATAGATCCCGTGCTCTTTCCTGAGGTTGAAGCATTTTCTTTACTCAACTGTGGTTGCTTGGTCGAACCTGGTGCAGTCCTTGTATATCTTCCACCAGTTTTCACTTCAGTGACATTGACCATGTTCTCTCTACGTGTACTTTTAGGAATACCATTTGTAAATTTTTTTCTGTCATCAACCGGGATCCCTTCAGTTCGCATAGCCGATCTTTCAACAAGCTTTGCTGGTTTCATGATGACAATAGGAGACTCGTAAACTCTTTGATTTGATCCCCTAGCCACCGATGACGAGTTTTGACCACGATCTGGAAATCTATTCTCTGTACCTTGTGTTCCTTCCTTTCTGGCTTCCATTGAATGCATTGCGTCTAATATCTGTTTAAGAGCTCTAAGATCTTTTCCAGATTGTGTGAATTCAAGATGCTGTAATCTTTTATCAACTTCACTGTAAACAGAAGAATACGGGTTATGAATCTTGATTGGTGATTTCATACCCCGAGAAGCTGGTCTTTGAGGACTTTGTCTTTGAGGACTTCGAGCACCACTTTGTTTCCAAGGTGCTGGTTCGAGTGGAAACCTAGAAATCGGCTTCATTTCAGAATGATTCCATAAAGGTGATGTTGGTTCCCTTGGGGAGCTTCTTAAAGAACTGTGCATTTTGATAGGCCCAAAAAGTTCAGTTGTTTTAAAAGATTTTGACAATGAATTCATGTCCTCAACCTGGGAAGTTTTGATTGGGGCCACACCAAATTCTTGTTTTTGATTGGTTGTAGCAGAATCGGGCAAAGCTTCCAGTCCCATCAGTTTTGCCACAACACTAGGTGGCCGTGACTGAACGGACCCTCGGTCAGCAGAGATGGCCTCATCAGTTCTCTGGTTTTTTGAAAGCAGATTCGCTTTTGTAACCGTGTTTAGACTACGGTTTGAACTCTCTCTACTATCTAACGAAAGTCTTGGAAACTCATCCATCTGCTTTGAGACATTTGTTTTTGCATTATCTCGTGATTGAAAGGATAATCGGTTTGATTCCCTTCCATCATAAGAGAAACGAGGACAATCGTTTGGTACAGAAAACGACGAGCCATCTCTAATTTGGTAAGATTTTGATCTTGATAGTTCTCTAGGTTCATTATAATACCAATTAGCCTCTTGATATTTAGCAAGAGCATCAAGTGATTCTCTATAGTTCATCGTATGGTCGGGTGTGTCATCTTTGTTTGTAGGTTTATGTCTGTACATAGAGTCTTTGACCACATCTCGAAGGTCAAGACTTTGACGACTCATTTGTTGAGAGCTACATGATTGGCGTGTTACAGAATCCCTTGAGGGAGTTTCGGGAAATACAAGATGGTCGGGTTCTGGATGAGTTGTTCGATTAATGATGCAATCTATGGAAGAGAAGGAAGATGACCGAGACATTGATGAGAAAGAGTCTCGAGATGATTCCGTTGATGCCCTGTGTTTGTCTTGTGAAATCTTGTTTGCATATTTTTCCTGAAATGTAAACCAATTTCAACATTTAAAAGCGATAGCTTTTTCCAACTGGACCAACAAGGTGTTCGGAAACACCCCTATATTATATTTAGGATTAACACCATAATCAGAATGAACTCAACAGAAAGCCTCATATTCGGATTTCAGTTGCACTATCAACAATATGTTCCAAAATAGAATACATGTTTGTGGTCTAGACTAGTAAATCTATTTTTTAAAACCAAATGCACATACCACAATGTAGGGTCTCTGGTATGAGCTACTTGACTCGCTCTCAGCTGTGCCATTGTCGAATTGTGAACTACCTGCATAACATAAAGTAAGGTTTGATGTAAAGAGACATGTTGACTATTGAAAATATATCAACACGTTCAATATGATGACCATGATACACAAAGTCCATGATTGATGCTACAGTGAGATGCATACCCTCCAGAAAAAAACTGAACCATAAACTAAGATCCAGAAGGACAACATTGTCACACAGTAGATCTGCTTCCAACTTCGGTGAATTTTATAAACTTACAATTCTTGACGGTCAAATCATTTATTTTTTGAGTAAATAAATATACATGTATCCGTATTTTATATGTATCAGTTTATGCAATTAAGATGGATAAATCTTCTTTGAACTAATACATGGTATGCTAATATGAATAATCCGACCCGAATAACCAAACTAACCCAAAAGAACCAAATATACCTGATTAACTCGATTAACGGACATTCATATTAAATCACAAATACCCAATTCTACAATTCCTGGATCCACCACTGGCTACAAATTTTGTAGCATCAATAAAGATCACATGGTTTTGTAGCATTAAGCACATTTTAGCTTCTAATCTACTATAAACTCTAAACTAACCAACACCAACAAGTAACAAAAGCTCAACACTTACCAAGAGGAAGCCTTTTCGGACTATGACCGAGAAGCCGCCTTCCGGGCACAATCTGATTCCTATCAAATAACTGAAAAACACCAGTCATACATCCAATTTGCTTTTGCAAATCAGGGTTATCATCAGCCAATGAATGCAAAAGCTTAGCAGCCATTATCACTCACTCACTCTTCACCAAAACAATCCAAACTATCAAAATGCCAAACACCCTTTTAACATCCCAAAAATCTCAACCCAAAAAAGTCAACTTTTTTCCTTTTTTTCTTTATTTATCTTCTCTCAGACAAAACATCAAACAGTTGGTGTGCATTCAAAATCTCACAAACCCAGATCCCAAATCAAAATCCAATCAATACCCACTAATTATCTCACCAAATAAATCACTTTTACCAACAAAAAAAAAATGTAGAAAAAAGAAAAAAAAAATTAAAAATGTGAAAATGAGTAATGGGTTAGTTATGGAATTGAAGAAGGGATGTACGGAGCTTTAATAAATATAAACATTAAGTTTTAATTAAAATAAATTTTATAAAAAACAGTCCAATAAATTTAGCAAATGTTTCCATGTGCGAATGGGGGATGTGGGTCTTGTTTTTGTCTGCATGAACATGTGAAGTGTCACGGATTAATGTATTTCTTCTATGTGTGTGTTTTTAGTGTGTGAGAGAGAAATAAAAACTAGTAGCATTGAGACCAACAACATGTAACAAGTCAAAGGAGTTTGGCTATTGGTTTCATACTCTAGTAGTTACATTGGTTAAAAAGTAGTAGAGGATTATTTTATTTATATAATAGACTAGAGAAGAAGAATAAAGTTATGAATGAATGTTGCTTGATTTGGATTTATTAGGACATAATTTCCCACTAATTAAAGTTAAGAGTCTTTTAATAAAGTATAAAATTATTTTTCAAAATGGTGATAGTCGATTAGTCGGCACCACTTATTGACTTGCATGTTTCGCTAGGCTAAAGGCCATAGATAATATCTCTCACTTTACACATCAGCGTCACTCTAGTTTTCTTTCTTCTCTCACTTTCTTTCACTCTCTCTCACTTTTCACAATACATGGTCACTTTAGGCTGGTAGGCAAAGGGGCAAAACAACAAAGTCACCCCACCTTCACCTAGTTTATACATTGTCCATCTCTCTCACTCACGAGTGAATTTTCAATTTCGAGGCACAATTCGGTGACCGAGCCACCTTAAGTTACATAGTGTGAAGTGGGCCCCTTTTTAATGTTTTAATTTTTTTTATTTTGTTTGTAAGTGTGTGTGAGATATTTAGTAGGGTATATTTGTATAAAATGGCATTTTAATGAAATGTGAGGTAAAGTGACCTTGTCCACAAATTAGTAAGTGTGTGTGAGGGGAAGTGAGAGGCGAGAGAAAGTTGAGGTGACGCTGAGGTATAAGGTGAATATGTAGTATCCTTGTCTTCTAGTCTTACCATCAGTTTAATTCCTATTTTTTTATTTAAATACTTAAGAAATTAAAAACGTAAACGTACGAAATTAAAAACTTTTATTTATAAATTAAAAACATTACATAAGCTTCAAATATAAAATATTACATTTAAAACTGAAATTAAAATTTACGAGACAAGTGTTCGACCAAATTGGCACGAAGGTTTTGATGTGCCTGTGACGATTTGATTTGCCTCATAACTCGTCGCACTTGTTCATCGTATCGTATGAGGTCGTCCGGTTGATGTGCTTTCTCCGGGTACCAATTGGAAAATATCGTCTTTTTTTGTCTTTTCGAACCATATTATGTAATATGATGCATGTATACATCATATTCATTATTCTTTCTTTTTCATCGCTTGTGTGGGATTGGCTAGTATCGCCCATTTCTTCTTCAGAACACCAAACGCTCGTTCCACATCTTCCCTTGCCGATTCTTGCATTTGCTTATACCTTATTCGTTTATGGTCATCATCAAATGGTTCTGGAATCGTCTTAACGAGTGTCGCCAATTCCGGATATACCCCGTCAACAAGATAGTATCCCCATGGGTAAGTTACGCCGTTAGCCACAAATGAAATCTCTGGTGTTTTTCCTTCTTTGAGATCGTTAAATAAAGGAGATTACTGTAAAATGTTGATTTCGTTGTTCGACCCAGAAACACCAAAGAAAGCATGTCATAT
>LBNU01028046.1:20457-36293 GCA_014162995.1 Artemisia annua | reverse complement strand
GGTTTTATAATTACCTGATATATTTCATCAGTGATTTTGTTAGATGTTTTCAATTGTTTTCTCTCAGTGAATTTAGCATTGTTTCGCCACTTAATGCAAAACTTAGTTCTTCACTATAATATAGTATCTTTTAGGTTAGTTCTTGATTACAAGTTGATGTTGAATCAACCAGATAATCTTTGAAAACTCCTTCGAATATTTTATTGATAGTAAATCGATTTAGCACAATATATATGCCAAATAAGCATTGAATTTTTATTCTTAGCAATTGCTATGGATAAGTTGTTGAATGTGAGGATATGTATCATGTATGTGCTTACTCATACTGTTTAAATCTCTTTGTTTCAAATTATGTTGTTACAGGTCAAAGGTTAGCTATTTATACATTATTGAATGGCTATGATGTTTATACAATATTGAAGTTGTGTGATGTTGACGACTTGACGGAATCATGGATGCCATGATTTAAAGAATTGAATGGCTGAGATTGAAAAAGCTTCAATACGATGTCTTTACTCCAAGGTAGTTTCATTAATAAGTTCAAGGATGTTTTATCATGTACCAATGATTCTTTGGGTGCAACTCAAGTCAATAGCAATTTTGCCGCAAGTCCTGCTGCAAAACGCTTAAGAAAAACTTCTGATAAGAACACCCTTGGTCAGAAACTCTTCTACAAAACTTATGTAAAGAGAAGAAAGCCAAAGAAGGTTTACAAATCACAAATATATGCAAGTACATTAAGACTAAAGAAAATTTATTGTTATATAAGTTATTCGAATCCGTTTGGTGTGTTTTTATGTTCATGGCATTGAAGTCCAAACAGGGCTAATGCTTTGTGATAATTCAGCTAAGTGTATGAGCACTACAACTAAGTGTAGTTTATGATAGTCCTTAAGAGCTTGTAATGTATTGTTGGTATTTGTGCTACTTCAATTGTCGAATGGATCCATTGATCATAAGTTTCATGATTGATGTTTCTTAGTTAATGCGAAGTTTCTCCATGTGGGCGGTTTACATTTTTGTTTGTGTACTTTTGTTGCATATCGTTTATTTTTACATATTTTATGAAGAGTTCATGTAAATATGATTACAGCTTATATTTTTGCAAACTATCCGGATATCGTCTATGACGTTGTTACGAAATTTCTTAATGAATAGTTTTTTGTTTCACTTATAATTATCTTCTAATACAGCCCGTGTTTAACACGGGTTATGAGCTAGTACTATACTATTTCAGACTTTTACCCATCATTTTACACATATAAACATACTCACTCTCCCTCTCCCTCTCAATGTTAGAGTTTCTTGTCATAATATTATTGAATCATAATGGTACCTTTGAACCACTGTATTATTCGACTATTAGTTAATGTTGCATAAAGCATATTGCATTCGTGATTTCTCATAAGTAATTAAAGATGAAAATGGAATTCGGCAAAGTGGATCTGTTATTTTTTTAGAAATTCTAGAGTGTTTATACGCATTAATTATTAAAAAAAAAATACATTTATTCTAAAGAGCACATATTCCATTGAGTCATTGACCTTTAAGTCATGAGTTTAAATTGAACTGATGACAAATTCATCAAAGCCCTTATTAACCCAGTCAATTAATACATAATTGTTTAGCCTCAACACATGAAGGAACATCAAAACCCTAATTATAAACATTAAATTATCAAACAATTTATAACAAGTGAATACATAACATACTTTGGTCATCCACTTTTATACTAAACAAATATATGCTTTTTGCATATTAATTTAAACTAACATACTTTTATCAAAACCCTAACTAAAAACGCCAATCCATTACAATTCACAAAAGTGACAAACCTCTAACATTGAAATTAAACATAAACTAACGATGAAAAATTAAAATTACTTGATATAAAACAATTATATTTAATCTCATAACAATCCGTGATTAGAAATTATGAATTACGTTAAATTTGAAGTTTACATAATGTTATAGAAAAAACTTATTTAACAACTTCGTATGCATCCGGACAGACTTTACTATGCCAAAATATAAATATACATTCTTAACCAATTATATTATTAAAATTAGATAATATACAATTTGTATAGGGAAAAAAATTATATTTAGATGTATTCTAACTTATATTAAAACACATTGAGTAAGATTTATGTTAAAGTCTTGTAAGTGCACGGGAGTAACTAGTTTTGATAATAGTATAGCACAATTTTGATTTTTATTGGACTGTAATTAAGTTAGCTCGAAGTTGCCATATGACAAAATCGAGCTTTCTTCTTGGTTCAATTTGGGTTACTTCCAAGTTTTCTCATTCAAAAATGCCCTTAAAGTGGTATTTCTTTTATATTGGTATGTTTGGCAAAAGTAGATGGTACTGGTGCTGATGCTGATGCCGATGCTGAAAAAATTATAAAAAAGAGATTATTTTTATAAGCTACATGAAGTAACTTTTGATTTTCAGAGATTATGGAAGAATTTTTATTTATTTTTTATTTATTTTTTTTTTATATAATCTCTTATAAGTTCTGTCTGCCAAACAAAGATTATTTTTTAAGTAGCTTATTTTTTGAAAAAATAAGCATAATCTCTTCATAATCTGCGGCGACAAAAGAATTTAGATTAAAAAAATAGTCATTACTGTTTTTATTTTTGGTTGAATGACAATTTACCCTTAATTAATTGATTCATGTTTATTTAAAATTTGTAACAATATCTTCAAATCTATGTTATCTAATAAAATGGAGTTTTGTACCACCCTCCTAAGCTTGGAGCATTAAAATTCCAATTAATATTCTGATGTGTCCTACCATATTTAGCTCCAAAAGTACAAACACCCCAATGCAATCATTTGTGTAAAGTTTCTTATCTACGCTACTTATTCACATTCAATTCAATAATTCACCTATTCAAACAATCGGTTTCAATCTTTCTCTACACGCTCCCTTAATATTGAATGCCAATTAAGATATTACAACGCGTGTATCAATTGTTCAATTAGGTTACAATCGTTTCCAGAAATACATTACTGATTTCTTATATTGGACTTTGTCAACAACATACGAACGCGTTTAGGTATCCTTGCTTTAATTATTGTAATTTTTTTGATTTTTCTGGATCTATTGTTTCAAAGTTTGTTTTTTTTAATTATAGTGACAATTATATTGATTAGTGAAATGAAGATAATTAAATGAGAAAAAAGTATATTTTATTACATGAATTAAACCCTAAAAAAATTTGGGGAAAACTGGAATTTTGGGGTATTTGGGTAAAATGATTATGATTAGAATGTTGTTTTGTTAATTGTCTATTATTTGATTATGATTAGAATATTGTTTTGTTAAAATAGTTAAAATCTCCATGGTTAATTTTGGAAATTATCATACACGTTTTATGTTTATATGGTGCAACAAAATATGGTGCAAAGAATTGTTCATTGACTTTAAATTATTGTAGTTTTGGAAGTTAATCAATGTATTCAAATCATATATGATAATCTTTTCCCTAATTTTAGGAATTTGTATTCTATAAATTGAGGATGGCGTGGGTGCTAAATGTACACATCACAATTACTCTCTTCTCTGCTCAATATCACATACCAAAATGTCTTCATTTGTTTCCGGGTATATCCATGATTTGTCCGGCGTTAAGGACAATGTAAGGTTACGAGTTCGCATTCTAAGCACTTGGATGCAACCTCTTTTTAAAACTCCACAAGTGATAAACATGGAGATGATCGTGATTGATGAACAGGCAAGTCGTCAATGTCAAAAATTTACTTTACATTACAGGCGAGCTTTATCGCCCAATATTTGATTTTGCCTTACATATTATGATACATTTTGTTTTACAGAAAACAAGAATGCAAGCCACGGTGAGGATGGCTTTGGTTAATCAATTCAAAGATCGATTACAAGAGGGCAATGCTGTCACACTTCAACGATATAGTCTAGGCGAAATTCAACCGAAATTTCGTATAGTTGCTAACCCTCTTCGCCTTAGTATCCTCTCGAACACTGACTGTGCAGAATGCTTAGATTTCACCGGATCAAAACATGGGTTTGTCTTTCGACCATTCAAATCCATTGTTGAGTTGAAAAAAGAGGAAGATGGACAGTTTGGTATGTATATTCTTTTGCATTGTATTTTAAAATTGATTTATTTGCTACATGTGTTTAAAACCAAAATTGTAACATGTTTTGATTACAATCATTATGCAGATGTAATAGGCCGTGTCATTGCGTGTGAAGACCTTGATAATTATGACAAGAACGGAAGGGCTGGGAAGAAAAAGCCACTTACTCTTATTGATGCTGAGTATGTCATTCTGATATCATCTGTTTAATCTATTTTATCTAATAAAATAGACTTTTGTACCACCCCCTAAAGCACCCTGTGCAATTAATTACTAGTTACAATGCCCGCGCACGCGCGGGGTTTTTTCTAAAATTTTTAATAATGTATTTGTATTTATTAAAAAAATAAATAGCTTACACGGCTCGTTCTTCGCATCCCTCTCTCCCCCAGGCCATATGGATTTTTGTTTTTTGTTTTGGTTATGATTCTTAATTTTGATTTATTAACATATGCAATAATAAGTATAAGCTAAACATATGCTCTTTGGTTTCTTTAAGGGGTCATCTGTTATTATTTATTTATTTATTTATTTTTTACCAAAATCATAGTACACAATCGCACATTTGATCAAAAAAAATGTAGGCATGGCATGTGATAGTTCATATAACCATATACCCATGACCCTTTCACATGAAGGCATGTTGTGGCAATTTGAATTTATCGTTATCGATTCACAAATTCACAACCAAGATTATTAAAATATATGTGAGTCATGTTTGTCTCGATGTCAACTTTCAAGTGCTCTAGAAGCAACTTCATCTTGGCCATATAGTTTTTTGCTAATTGTTGTGTAACTGCAAAATACAATAGAGTTTATAAGTAGACATTATATTTATTTTTAACTTATATTTAGAAATTGTTGGAAGATTGAGATAATTTAAACCAAGCGATATCAACGTTTTATAACCATGTTTCCAACATCAAATTTAAACAATTTTTAATGGCATACAATTACTCACGACCAAATGCCTTAATTACTTACAAAAACATTGACTTAGAAAGAGATTTTAAGGAAAAACCATATATATAGTAATACATATTATATAAACTTTGGGGCATGAAGCTGCTTATCTTCATGGTTGGTTATAGAAATCTTTCAACAATAAAAAATAGTCACACAAACATGTTCTATGTCATGACTCATGAAGCATTCTGCCGAGGCCTCCTTGTTTCTCTACTGTTCCCAAACCACCTCCCCCGCTTAAAACTCTAGCCAAGTCATTTCTAGTTCTAGCAGGTAGAATATCAACTCGTGGAGGAGAAACAAAATTTTGCTATTCAATTGCATTCAGTACTAATTCTTACAACCGGGTATATTGATCCCTGAAACTCTGAAAGTAACCACAAATCTGAAACCACATTGATATCCTTGGGTCTGATCAATTAAAGATGCTTTATAATGTTTTAGAGGCTATTTGGTACTGCTTATTCTTTTCTGCTTTCCAACCTTTTTGATGTTTTTATCGCTAACCCGTTTGGGATACACAACCCAAAATCCACCCATTCAGAAGTAAAGTGGTTAAAACTGTCCCCTCTAATAGCAGTACCTCCTTTGTTTGCCCATCCTTCAATTTCATATGCTTTTAGCAGCTTGAATCATCTGATTATAAAGCAAAACAACATTATTGGTTCAGTTTATTTAAATTTTAAAGTAATACTATATTCACATTTATAAGATCAAGCACATATATGGTTTTGGGTCACCATATCCAAGCTCATTAGCATTTTTGGTCGACCAAGTATTGGTGTAAGACTGACAAATCCGTGCCTTTAAACACATAAATGCGGCTCTGATTATTTGCCCACGTACATGTACAAAGAACGCATATCAAGAAGACGCATATGAAATATAAAAAATAAAGCCAATCTTTTTGGCTTTATTTTTTACCTACATCAGATTATTGATTTATTTTTATTTTAGTTTAAAGATTTAGCATAGTCGACTAAACTTAAATGACCCTGCATCCACACATTTCATAATTGGTATCTTCTACTAACATGCAAGTTTAGCAATTTACTATTTGGAAGACCTGTTTATTTTGTAGAGGATGTTTGCATACGCTTGAGGGTAGTTGTGTTCATCTTGTAAACCTCCATGAAATGTGCAGTCAGCCCATATACTTCTAACTTAATGATTCATAAGTTTTCCACACTAACAACAGCACCAATCTAACCTTACTGTATGATATGTGGCTGAATATAATAGTAATACTAAAATCAGAAAATATTTGGTTCTTACCATGGACATAAATAACCATAAGAACATTTGATTCCCCGATAACACAACGACAAAATCAGATAATTAACGAAATAAAAAACTGAATCGAGGATTTGCCTAATTAAAAAATAAATAAATAAATAAATAAAACAAAAACCATACCTTGGATCAACCCATTGAAATTAAGAGGGACCAGGATGCACGCAACACTAAATCTATTTGTATCTATATAAAAAGATCGAAAAGAAGCGAATTAATTTACCTCCTCGAATGTTGTTTGATTTAATAAGCTCCCCGAGGGTGAAATCCCAATCTAATAACTCCTGACATTCGTAAGTGGTGCCTCTTTTTCTCTTATTGCTTGATGATCTATTACCCTACATTAGGTTTTGGTATTGAACCATTTAAATATATTGATTGCTCTCTATATGAAGTTATTTGGATCCTCAATAGACAAACTCATTCAAGTAAAAATAATATTATCCATTACTCGAATTGCTAATATCACATTCTAGTAATTGTAATCACCATTATATATAGTTACAACTGTAATTCCATTATAGTTTAGTCCAGTTTTAGTTGTGCAAATAGGCCAACTCTAAGAGAATATGGGTGTAAATTTTCTAGCTGATCTAATCGTACAATGTTTGGAAGTTTTAAATTTTGTGAAACTTTTATATCTTAAAACAAACAAAAAACATGTATGATTAAACTAACGAAATTTAAGATTCATATATTCATTCGCCCACCTATATCGATTATATATCGAAACAAATGTTCACCATGATTATGAAGAAACAATACGTATGACAGTTATATGCGGTTTTATTCACATACACGCACATTGACATTAAAAGAGCAATAAGCCAAAAATATAACTTCGTGAAGTATGTATATTTAATTCCAATAGTACTATTTTACCTGTGAGGAAATAAAAAAAAATAAAAAAAAAAATAAATAAATAAATAAATAAATAAAAAAAAAAAAAGCAGCCAACATTACATAAGGTATCTGAAACTTAAAAGTATATATATGCTCATAAAACTAAGAAACATTCTTAACATAAGTCACAACTCACAAGCACACTCTCGCTCCAAGGTTATTGCTTATTACAAAGATGAAACCGGATAGAAAGTATATGCTCGTTTATAGTACTAATAAACCATCTAAATATCTCAGAATCATAAACTCTCTCAAACTACAGGGCCATAATTACTTATTACAATGCATGCATATCTCTAAACAAACACACACATGTTATACCTACTAAACTCTATACGAATAACCTAATACAATAACTAAAACTACATACATAATATTTATAACACAATCAGATCATAGTAAAAACTAAGGAAAGAAATCCACTCACCTTACCCATGAAAGTCTTCAACCCCATAACATCCACAAACAGTTCACAAGCAGCGGATAATTGGTCAAAGCAAAATCGAACGCCCTAATCGCCGACCCATAACGCAACTTCTTCTGTTTCATAATGATAATCATCAACTCAACCCCTTCCGCTTTCAAAAACCTCTCCTAATTCTCCGACGGGCAACAACAAACAACACAAACAATCAAACAAATTCTCAACCATCTCCTCCTCATCCAAACTCTTCGGATCCCTACACTTATACATCGCAACCGCCTGCAACACAACGCCAACCCCATTCATCCACCTAACCTCTTCTGATTCGCTACACTACTCTGCAACAATATCGCCAATATCTCACTCGCATACTTTTTTCCATATATATTACCCATATGTTGATCAACGAATTAAGCTTTCTAGTGATGATGATCGATATATGATTTAATGGTGGTTGTGATGATAATATATATATGTAGAGTTAAGAGACGATTTTGTAGATATTTACTTGTGATAACATTCATAATTAGATAAGAATTGTATTTAGGGTTATCAATTCACGATCGTTGAATTATGTTTCTATTTTTTTAACTTTTACTTTTACTAATAATATAATAATTAATTTATTTCCTAATACGGGAAGGTTGAGTTTTTTGAAATACGAAAGTCCCCACTTGAGGTTTTGTTTTATTATATAAAAGATGTGACGTGTCTTGAAGGAGAGACCATCGATATTTTTGTAAAGTACAACTTCACTTCTGCGAACACGCACTAATCTTCTTATGTACGCTCCTTCTTGACATTCAATTCAATAATCGCCTGTTACAACTCACAATTAAATGGGCAGTTTCAACACCACATTTAATTGCAAGGCATTCAAAACTCATCCCAAAAATAAGTTACGATTTCTTTTTATGTCTCTGATTCGGTTATCACAAAACATACACTAATATCACAAAACCGAAAACCATGTCTGGTGGTGGTTCTTCAATTTAGGATGAGTTATTGTGGCACGAGATTGATCAACAATGATTTTCAATTTTTTTAGGGTTGTTCATACAAATCATCTCCAAAAATAAACCTATGATTTGTTATTTGAAATCAATTAATTGTTCAAAGGTATTTGTCTTTCTTCATTGCTTATGTTTCCACCATCAATCGTTTGTAGCATTCAAATGTTACATCTTGATCACTTGAATTTTTCTTAATTTAGATATGCGTTTTTTGTTGTTGTTTCGGTAGGGGCGTACACAATTCAATTTGAAGGTATGTGAATCTTAATCCCTTAAATCTTTTTATTTAGATCAACTCCCACAATCCATTTAATTGCTATGTATATGATAATCAATTCAAATAGATTTTTAGCACACGCCAAGTGTTTGATGAAACGCCCTATTCACAAATTGCTTTTATTGAGTTTCATGTTCAGTTGATTTTTAAATTTTAAGTGTCTGATGCATGTTTGCTAAAGTTTTTTAATTACGTGAAGGTGCAGGTGAAAATGCTTTTGTTAATCTGTCCCTTTCTTTGTTTGTACATAGGGTGTTCGGCGGATGATTTGAATGAATTTGAAGTTCGAGAAAAGAAAAGAGGTTCACGTTAATTTTAAGATGGTTTTTTAGTTAAACACAATACTACAATTCAAAAACCTTAATGTTGTTTTCCCTCTTTGCATAAGTTGCTCTTTATGCATACAGTAATAGTTAGATGTTCTTGTGTGACATGTCATTTTTTTTTGTTTTGCTCCATGGATAGGGTGCAGACTGGCGCTTACGCTCGCAAAAGCATAGCTTGGAGGTTGTTGAATCATTGGGGTATATTTGATATTTATGTTATGTTATGTGGTTACTTGAATTTGAAATTGAATCACTACTAATGTTAAAAAAGATACATGTAGGTTTATCTTCACTGCATCAATGACATGATGAGATTGAAAAGCCGAAAGAAACACCAGGTAATTAAGTACCCTCACCTACAAGTTTTTAATTTTGTGCATCAGTGTGTTATTGAAGTTTCCCCTTGATGCGAGGAGACTAAAATCTTTTTTCATGAACGGTAATTTAGGACATGAGCTACTCGACTGCAAGTGTAACTTGATTTGTTTGTTATTGAAGTTTCCCTTTGATACAATTATATGTGATTTTATAATAATGAAATGTGGTTCATGCTACTGCCATAAAAGAGGTGTTATGTGAATGTTATATGAGTGATCATGGTGGGTTATAGTCCAGCTTGGAGTGTGCCTGATGAAAGCCAAGTTTGAGGTAGAATTTGCACAGCATTAAGTATAAAAAAGAGGTCAATTTTATGACATTTTATATCTGTTTGAGGAAACATTTGCCATAAAAGGTGTTTCTGTTTATGATGCATTTGTGAATTTGACCCTCAAAATTCTCAATTTTATGACATTNCATAATTTTATGACATATTGTGTTTTCTTAAAATATAGGAGTTCTTACCAACAAATAATGGTTTGGTGTTGTTTGAAATAAATAAGCTGCATTTGATGGCTATTTAAAATATCGTTGGGACAGTGGGTCAAAACGGGCTACTTTTTTATTTCCGGCACGCCAACCTCCTAAAAATGAAGTCTTTACCCGGTTTGAATCTGTATGGAGGCGGATTCAAACCCCATGCGGGCAAGCTAAGCTAACACTAAACGCTATTAATAACGTAATAACTAAAAACTTGATCCCTTTATGGTACTAAATTCAAATATCTTTCACAATACTTAATGAACAAACGTTTTATCACATTTTGGTGATGTTTTGGTGATAATGAATTTGTTAGCTGCTCGTGAGGTATTAATATACTCCTCCATGTTTTATATCATAATTATTTTACAATTATGAGAAATGGCATACACGAGTTCTTAAACTGTTATTCCTTTACAAAATCTTTTGCAACACATGCCTGATTTATATTATTGTTATTATAGGTTGTAAACTGTGTTCAAAAACTAAGAAAGAAGTCTGCACAGGCACCCACTCATTCATAAACGGTTTATTTCAGTTCACTGGATGATGACTATCCCAGGTAACTCTTAAATTCACAATATAAATAATGATGAACGGGTTGACGTTAGGTTTGCTTTATCTTTAATGTGTCAAACAGACAAAAAATAAAAATGTACTTCTTTCAAATTCATGGTTTCGTCAAATTCTGATTTTTAATGCATACGTCCTATTTTGAAAGATTGTAATTCTTTCAAATTCATGGTTTTAATAACACAACGTCAATTTGCAAGTTCTCAGTGAATTATTATAAGACTTTGTTCAGGGTGGTTTATGTTCCTGTAGCCATCATGGTGGGTTTGTTAGAATTGGGTTAGTTCCTAACTTAGTGTGTGAGTTAACGGGACTCATCTTTCTATTTCGGACTATGCTATATTGTAGTTGCATTATCATGAGTCAACATCAAAAGGGCATGAAGAACGGGTTTGCCAATGTGTTGGTATCTTATGCAATGGGGCATCTATAGAGCAGAAAAGGAAGCTACACGCCCCACCTGTGCCGTAAGAAAGCACCAATTTATAAAAAGGTTGGTTACCAACGTTATTAAATAATTTACCTAACTCATGTAGCAAGGTTTTGCTTGGTCTATGACCTGCCGTTTTAATAACAAGCTAGAATTTGCTTATTTATTGCTAACTAAACCCACAAAAGGGCATGAAATCAAGGTTGAAATACTTCACCCACATACATAATATAAAAAAGATCCAAGTAGGTTTTTTTGGGATGGCATATCAAGGCTGATATTGTGTGTTTTTTAACCTCAAAACAATTTTCAATGGATAATTTTGGCTGGTATAGAATCAACTTTGAATTAGATTTGCCACAATCATATGGGATGTTTGGAATTGCTTACAAGAATAACTACTTTTAGGGGCTGCATGGAATTTCTTATTGAAACTGATAGGGACTGTTTGGGATTACTTATTTGAATATCTGCTTTGATGGGCCATCTGCTTATTAAACTGCTTTAGGGCCTGTTTGGGATTTCCTATAGGTGTTGTTCGGTATTGCAGACAATCTTTACTAGAGATGGCGGAGTGGACAAGTCAGAGAGATTAAAGGTGTTAGGGATTTTTTTCGAGGACCTTATATATTTTCTCTTACCAACGCCCCATACCCAGATACTATGCTTTTAATTTCATATATAACTCTTATTATAGTTGGTAGCTATAAATTTTCATGTTTCTAATGTCATTTTATATCATTTTTCTGCAAATGGGTCGTGTTGAGTGAATTATATAACGGGTCGATTATGTTTACTGTCTTCTTTAACCATTTGATAAGCTCATTAGCTAAACAATTAGCTTAGCGAGATGTTGCTTTGTTACAAATGTACTGAAATTCCTAATTAAAAGTAAATAGATAGAAATTCTTGAAGCTTAACAAATGGTATAGTTGTATTATAAACATATTAATCTGCTCCTTCATTCAAGTATTCTCTAATTTGTTGTTTAAGTTTCTCTTTAAGGACCACGAGGGGTTGTTCAGACGTGGCCTCCGAACAAGAAGAGATATCAAAGCTAAAGAATGGAATCACGAGTGCTACAGAATCTACATATGTGGATAAGGTTAGACACCGACAATAATTTATTGTCGGCTTACTTTTGGGGATTTTTGGGACTGCTTATTTTTCTGCTTATTCTTATAATTAAGAAGTATTAAGTGTCATAGGTCGTCGCCAGTTAAAAGGATGCTAGAAACTCATTGTGTGTTAATGATGTTTATAGTAACAAATGTGGTTGTAGTTTTGCTTTGGAAAGTTGTTGACATTAAGTACATGGTCCAAAACTTTACGATGTCAAATATTTTTTAGAAGTGAATATTCTAACCCATATTCATAGTAAACACTTCTAATTGTATTCATTTGGTTTAAAGTACAATAACCATCTTGACATATATGCTTATTAAACTGTTTTCTACATATTATTCTGTAATTATGGTTTGTAAAACGGGACGGGAACAAGCGAAAATCGTAAACTGGATGTTTATATTTATGTTGGTAGTATAAGAAACGTGGGTGCAAATGCATAATTTTCACTTTTAAGTTAGAAGATTGAAATAAACAGATTAATTTAAATATTTTTAGAGTACTCATTTTTTTTTTAAATTGGTTTTTAAGTGAGAAGCTAGAGACATTAGAACCAAGTTTACAGTTAACATTGTTGTTCTTGCACAAGTAAGCTGAAATTAATAGTAGGTCAACAAATTCATATCCCGCCACCTACTAAAGCTTACTGAGGTATTGAATCTTAATGTGTTACATCTTTATTCGTTTACCACAAATTTGAGGTTGTAAAATCAGTGGGTCATGGGATTAATATTACTTCCAAGTACAAGAGCTGGTGGGCTAGGGATTAATCTTACTTGGGATACCTGCAATTTATATGATAGTGATTATGTAAACCTTCATAAAATGAATGTCACCTCCGGTACATTTACATTCTTAGAGTTGAAAAAATAGGTGAATTGGGTAAACAGGTCAACATGTTTTAAGGTTAAAATGTGTCATTTTTCAGTATGGGTGGAAACAGACTTGGTACTAGCCTACAGGGCAAGGGTAGACGCACACACTTTATTTATTTAATTGTTTATTTAGTTAATTCTGATTACATAAAACATAATTGTTGCAAGAATAATCTGATTATTTGAATAGATAACTTTATGAGAGTGTATATTTGTATGCATTAATTATAGCCTGTAAGGGACATCAACCCGTTCGACTCATTCCTTTTTTTGTTGAATGTTAACCTACATTGCATAGTTATCAGTAGTATGTGTTTTGAGACGGAGGGAGTATAGTTTTAATTCATTGCATACATGTAATTTTAGAGGAAGATGTGACCTCATATAGTTTTGTGTCGTAACTCTATACTTATTATACTATTTGATCTAACTATGGTACCAATAAGTTCAAACAAGTTGCTTTTCTATTATTTTGGTTCGTATATCATGTGTTAGTAACCGGATGTTTTTGCTGCAGATTCAAGGTTTTTGCAGGAGCATTCTAATATGCTGATCAAATTGAGTGAAGAGAAATCACAAACCGAAGCAAAGATCAAGCAATTAAACAGCAATGATGATTCATGTGAGAGGGAAATAAATTTAGGATAAAATTGTGACCAAGCATTGCACATCAATTTAAAACCTTAAGCTTCAAGACGATGTCCCACCGATGTATTAATGCCACATTTAGAAAGTTAGAACCAATTGTCGCGCGGCGAACCGCGAGTAATAATTGTACTGATTACTATTACACTTTTGTATGTTACTGCTAAGTGTCTGATTATTTGTTTGATGAAGGGTACGTGACCAGTGATGTTATCGAGTATTCCATATCTACATAATCAGTTCCAAAAAAGGAATGCCAAACACCCCGTTTTTGTTTATAGGGGTGCTTGGGTTCTCATGTAATTTTACTTGAAATTCATTATCTACTATTTTCTTTGTATGATTCACCGAGTATAATAAATTTATAGAAAAACCGAGCAATCAATCTTGCTGATTAGTACCTAACAACTTGCTAATGCTACATTCTTATACCAACTTTCAAGCTACAAATCTTTTGCTTTGACTTTTGAAGGTCTCTTGACCATAAACATGTAAGTATGTAACTGTAAATAATGATGTTTGATCTCCTTGATCATGTTAAGTAACCGATGGTATGCTATTTTATTTTTAATTAATTATGTTATAGTGATGTTTACCATCTAAAATATGATGCTTATGCTTAAAAAACCATAGGTAATAAATTAGTGTTATTTCGGATCCGGATGGTAATTTATCAAATGCTACTACAAATGTAGTCTATAAAGAGGTTCTTTACGGTCTATGATCACGTATCGAGAGGTATGTACCAATTGGAATATGATGTGATTTATGCCGTTTTCTTGATTTTACATATATTATCAATCACACAAAATGTTTTACTTACACTTTCTTCTTATACTTATTAGGTTATCAACAAATGCTCATTGCCTTACCAAGGCTGTCAAGATTTGCTTTTCATCTACATTATCAAGATTGGAGCACGCGTGCATGACCGTTTATTACATTCTTAGTTACAAACATCGTACTCTATGCAATCATTGACTTATTAGTTGATATTCCTTTCGAATAAATGATTTATCCTGCTTACTTTGTGGGTTTTCCTTACTTTGTTTACACACACTTATTATTATTATTATTATTATTATTATTATTATTATTATTATTATTATTATTATTATTATTATTATTTTATGCACAATCTCATCTAAAAACCCGTGGGTTACCACGGGTCTATAAGCTAGTAAGGTAATATGGTGAACTTGATACAGCTTACTTTTGTGGACAATTAATTTGTAACAGCTCGAAAGGAAATAATTGACAAATAAATTAAGAAAGAGCAAAAGATTAGTTTATATTTTTAAACAATATAGCATGCAAATTTGTGTGTGTGGCTGTGCTAACTTGTTAGGTTTTTATATTGAGTTTTCATAATACTGTATTTGAGTGTGATTTTATAAACAAATACAACTAGACTACACAATTATTCACCTACTTAAATTAGTTCATATTAAATGCAATTCGTAGTTAAGGCTGGACACAATAACAAGGGTCGCGACCCACTTTTTTTCCTGCCACGTCAGCTTTCTCTCTCCAGCGACTTGCAGGCGATTGGGTGCCTCAGTAAGGGCGACTAAGTTCAATTTTTTATTTTATTTTATTTTATTTTTTTTTAATCTAAAAACTTAATAAAACATTATTTTCAAACTTAACTTTTTATTAATAAAAACATAAACGATACATAAACATAAATTAAAACGATACATAAAAACATAAACGATACTAAATTAAAAACTTAAACTTCAATTGTAATCTGGGTGATCCCAGGTTTGCGAGTTGTTGGAGTCGTAACCGTCGTCGTAAGGATCAAAACTCGCAAACTTCTCTGCCTCTAACTGAGCTTCCAACCTGCTCAGCTCCCTCTCATCCTCAGAGTTCCAATTATTAGCAACGTTCACATTTTCCTCAAAACTTAGCTGAAAGTTTTCCAGATGAGGTTGTGGTGCAGATGAACTTGATGCACCTTGCAGAAGCTCTTGTTGTGGTGGTGGTGGTGGTGGTG
>LBNU01028046.1:1875-20340 GCA_014162995.1 Artemisia annua | reverse complement strand
TAATACTTTATCATATTATACATGGTTATGTCTTTATTCATTTAGTCATGACTTTTTCTTGAACGATAATTTTTTCACACCCTCTATCACATGTCTCACAATATATCTTCAGCAAGGTTTGAACCCAATCTCTAAGTTGATGGACAACTAAATTCATGGTCTTGGGTTTTAGTCGTGACTTCTTCATACAAGAGTTTAATTTGTACACCTAACTACCTAAGTATCGATCAATGGATTATCGATAACCGATGAATGATGAAAAAATTATTCTTTCAGACACGATTGCTTGTGGATTCTATAACTAATAGATCTTAGGGTTAAATCTTGTTTTTTAGTACATAATTGTATCATGTGGCCCAAGTCGAATGGACGAATGGCATAATGATTCCTTTAAAATGAACAAGAGTACATAGTCAAGGTGAACAAAAGGTCGTCGAAAGTGGTCCAAAAATTAAATACCTTATGGAAAAAATGTATAGGGATTTGGGCAACAGTTAATGGGAGTAATATTGGTTAGTAATGTTTGGGAATATAGAGCGAAAATAATAGTTGGAATATTTGAAACAACTTTTTATAATGTTTTGTGCAATTAACTGCTCTTTACGTCTCAAAATAATAATTCAAATCGTTAATTTTGGATGTCTCAAAATAATTGTTTACTTTGTAATTTTGTATTACAACCAATTAAAAGTGACTTAAGTGAGTAAAGATGATATTTAATTTGTGAATATTGTAGTAATTGAAGATTTCTTAAAACTTTGTGCATTTTGAAAGTAGACAATTATTTTGAAACAGAGAAAATATTTTATAATAAATAAATAAATCCTTCTTAGAAGGATTTGAACACACCACTAGTTGTTGAAGAGTTTCTCACACAACATCAGCTACTATTAAAATGTGTATCTTTTGGTTAAAAAATAGGTAGATCATGGTATATGAAAGTATATATTAATACAAATAAACGCATCAAAACGTTATTTTTATTTAACGATTTCTCTACGTTTTGCTAATGACAAGTATAAAATCGTATTAAGTAAAAGTTTAAGTAAACAAGTTTTGACTTAGTTATACTTTGACAAAAATCACTTAAGGTGTGTATATGAATCCTTAAAACTTGCTTAATGATCAAATAAAGTTTTATCATACACAATGCATAAAATACGTCCATCGTTTTATAAAACATTACATAAGTTTATAAACTTTCACAAACTTTTGTTTACTTTCATTTAAACAAAATGTTTTATTAATACTATCTTGACCAACTAGTTAGAATCTTCCCTTTTAGGAATTAATTCAAATCCATTATTTCATTGAAAGATAAATTAACCATTCATACAATAATCCAAAACTAAAGAGGAAAACATCAAATGTATTTTTGTATAAAAACCATCGTCAACCATTTTTAGGCTTGAAGTGTTTAACAATTTAGATAAACATCAAACATGCCTTGCCTCAGCTTTTCCCCATGCATTTAAGATAGGAAAATATTCAAAACAAAAGTTGAATGACCATGCAAATGGATATATATATATATATATTTTCCTGATCTTAGACCCACGGATCTTTGGTAGTATGTGACTGGTATGTTTTGCCTATTTAAATAAGTCATTTACTACCATTTTTACTTCCCTTGCAAACATCTTTTTAGCATCATATCACATTCTGATGCACACTTTTCTTTTATCATTATCTTGTTTTATATTTATTCAAAATGTTGTCTTTTAATTTTTTTTTTATTTTTTTTTATTTTTTATTATTATTTTTTTTTGGAAAGGCATGTTGTATTTTAATTGAAATCAATGGCTTACATATATTTTTACTTTTACCTCTAATGTACTCAACTTGATAGGTCATGTTGATTACAAACTTAAAGGATTTTATTCCATTTTAAACACATTTTTTGGCGTGTTTGTGCCTGCGAGCTCCCATTTAATAGAAGTAGATGACTAGGGGTGGAAACGAGCCGAGCCGCTCATGAAAAGCTCTGGATCGGATCGGTAAAAAGCTCGAACGATCCGAGCCTAAACGAGCTCGAGCCTAAGTTTGAGCTCATTTAATAATCGAGCTCGAGCCCAAGCTCTATACAAAAAGCTCGAGTAGGCTCGCGAGCCTAAACGAGCCCAATAAATATATACGTATATATATACGTATAAACGAGCTTAAAAGTAGTAAATGAGCTCGAGTCTTATATAATTAACGAGCCGAGCTCCATTTGAACTCTGTTTCTTTAAGATATCATATAAATTAGTCGAGACTGAGCCGAGCTCGAACTTGTGAAAATTTTCACGAGCCGAGCTCGAGCTCAAAATATGAGGCTCGAAACGAGCTCGAGCTCAAACCCGAGCTCAAAATATGAGGCTTGAAACGAGCTCGAGCCCGAGCTCGAACTTTTTATATATAAACGAGCCGAGCTCGAGCTCTGGCAGGCTCAGGCTCGAATCGGCTCGTTTTCACCCCTATCATCATTTAAGATGACTACTCAACTATGGTGACTAGTTTTTAGTGACCTTTATATATTACTATAATGAATATAGTATATGGAGTTTGATCACATTTCATTTAATATTTCCACAATCATACGCGTGCATATGGTTGAAAGATAGCCTTATCATTTTGGGGAAGGAAACCCATGAGCAAAAATGTGAGGCCAGACATCTTTTAGGGTTTTTTTTTTTTACATGTCGTGCCAAAAATTACATGTCTAGCCCAATTCGGCGCGACATTGTGTGGGAATTTTTTTTTTTTTTTTTCCTTCGCGTTTGATTGGTCCACGTAACTTCTTTACATGTCTAGCCAAGACCGGCGCGACATGTTGGTCCATTTTGGAAATTACCCCGGTCAATGGGCAAATGGTAAGACACACTCCCCAAATGGGGGTCTGCAGTAATTTTCGCAAAATGTGAGGCCATCATGGAGTTGGCCTAGGAAAAGGGTGAGTTTGTATGTTTGTGCCACACAAACAAATATATTTATGTATGCGTTATTTAATTTTCATGTCCAAGTGCATAAAATTTTGGAAATATTGCATATCTTTCATTCATGGCTTAAGAAACAAGCTAGTAATATTATGCTAATGTATTTATAAAGTCAATTTGTTTTTACCTATGTAGCTTTTGTTTGAAAGTCCGAAAAATCGATACAAAATGGCTAAAAACGAGATATATCAAGTTATTAACTATATATTAGCTGAACATCATTTCAAATATATAAGTTTCAGCCTCATTTTCTTTGTTACAGGAAAAAAAAAAAAAAAAAAAAAAAAAAAGAATCATTTTTTGTACAAGTTAAAGAATAGCACACGTAATACAAAACAAATATTCTGGTCTTATTTAGAAAACTAAAGGGGATCCCTCCTCACATGCAAAAAGGAAAGGTGTCACATGCATGTGGGTGCCCTATGAATTCAACCAAGTTACAATAATTATTGTAGTTGTTTTAACTATAAACAGAAAATGAAATATAAAAATTGTCAAAAAGGAAAAAAGAAAAGTTTGTTTACTTATTTATAAGTATTTGTATTTATATTTTAGCATGGTATCAAAGTTAATTTAGTTTCAAAATTATATCATAGATATTGTTCAATTTAGAAAATTGAACTACATGTCTCATGCATTTATTTATATGTATGAATAATTGTGCTTCAACTTTAATAATAATAATAATATAATTATTACTAATGATTTTTTTTAATGTTTAAAGTACATTTAAGAATTGAAATTAAGAATTTTACATTTAAGTCTATCTAAATATTAGCTCGCATTTAAAAGTTTTAGACTTAATTGTAAAGTCACTTAAACAATCAAAATATAACATTATTATTTTACACTTAAGTTCAACATTAGAAAAAATGCTCATAAGACCATGCATATTTTAGCTTTTATTATAAAAGTTAAACTGATTCTATATTGACAAAAATTGGTTTCACTTTTTACTTCTATTGGCAAATCACTTTTAACTTCTATTGGCAAATTGGTTTCACTTTAACTCCTATTAAAATAAAATATTTACTTGTTCCTATAAAATGTCTATAACTTTTAACTAGTACGAGTAACATATTTCCTTTTGGATTTGATGTCGATCATGCGTTTTAAGCCAATAAACATCAAGATAAAAAGATAAAAATGATCACTTTCATTTCATTGGCACATGATTACTTACCCCACACTACTTTCTACAAGCTTTTTAACACTCATTTTCTCATATTTCCCCACCACTAAAATCATCCACAAAGTACCCACATATACATATCTTGTGACCACTCTTGTGTATAATTACAATTTTACCCACCAATAGTCCAATGGTGTCACGCTAATATTCGAAATCATTGTGCAACCAAACAAAATCACATACATAAAACAAAAAGGGCTTGCATGTGAGTTAGTTTTGTGATGCATAATATGTGATATTGTTAATGTGCTTTCTAAAAGCATATTTATATATTAACCTTAACATGATTTATGAAGAATCATAATCATGAGAAAACCATTGTTTCGTTACACAATACTTTCGCCAAAATGTTGTTTAAATTACTATTTCAAACTAATTACTTATAATTAGTTGTTAGCATATGATGAGATATTTAATGAAGAGATTGAACAAAAAATAAGTCACAAAGTTGGTCAAAGGGAACAATATGGCACATGGTACAACTTGGCTTAATCATACTTAACATAATATAATTTTTAGACAATCATTAGTAAATTATATGATACAATCATACAGAGAAAAAAGTTATAAACCTTCATTATTGTAGATATTGTCTTGAAATTTGAAAACATATGATTGCTTCTCTGGTTAGACTCATTTTACCAAAGGAGACTTTGGAGATAGTTCAACTATGTAATGCTGGTAAGAAATAAAATTGACATAGTTGGGTGCATCTGCATATGGTTTGTTGTATACTTGTATAGATGAAGTTATAAAGTTACAAACTTGTAGTGGTAAAAAAAAGAAAATGTTACGCTAGGATTACCGACTATAGTGAGTAGTATACCACAAGCCAGCGTATTAGCATTCTTACATGACACTACATTTCGTGATGATGTCCAAATTTTGGAACCGAAGAACATCTGCTTCTCACAAAACAACGATTTGGTGAAATTGCGGTAGACGTATTTAAGTTCTTGAGTTGTAGAAGGATGTCAGATTTTCACAAAAGAGAATTTTTCAACATTCCAAATGTAGATGATGACGAATTCTAGCTTTATTATTACAGAAATTACTTCTATTCTTATAAATTATATATATATTTTTTGTGGGCTTTTGGCAGGCTTATCTTCTATTCTTTTTTTTGTCAATTGTCTAGTTGTCGAATAGGGACCAACTAAGAGTAGATTGTGACCTTGCGGGCCTTTGGTTATGTGGACCCAAAACTATTCTTTTTATATTTCTTAGAAGTTGAAAGCCACATGCAAAATCATATGCCATATTCTATATGTTCACAGTTCACTTGTAACAAGACATGACTTCTAATCAAATAACTGTTCATAACCACGGATTGAAGTGAAATTTGAGGGGATTTAATCTACTAGATACGGATAACGCATTGTACACAGACAATATAAACTAGTTCAAGATTAGCGGTCCTATAGAAAAGTTTATTCCATGTTCCCACCACGATTTTGGTATCGGTTCCCTCTATATGTTATCTCTTTAGACTTGCAAGCAATAGCCATCCTCATAGATTCGCCATTATGATTTCTGGACGATAGATGCCGTCAATTATTGTATACGTTTATATCACGTGGGCGGCATAGTTCATGCAGATTGATACATGAAGAATGTGGGTTATTTGATAAAGCCACGAACCCAATTGGATTGACCCTTGACTGATTAACCCAACCCGTCCTTTTGGCCTTATAGAAAAAATGACCTATCTCAACATGTGAGTTAAGTAGCCCAACCAATCCATCTTACCACTTTTGGTAATTCATCTTGATGCATTACAAGAACTTTATATATACAACATTACCAAGATGAAGGCATAAAATTTTAAACCCGGTAAGAAATACAAATATCTCTGTAGTCCTGTACAAGTGAATAAGTGATGAAGTGAAACTTAACCGCACGTTGCATTATTAAAAGGAACACCTGAACGGAACAACTAAGGAACACACTTTCTACAATTTCACAAGCCATACAACATACCATCTAACCTTGGAGAAAAAGGATCTAAAACAGATTGTTCGGGATTCAGATGTAGTGACACATTAGGCAGTATATGATCCTGAGTCATACCATAAAATCAAAGTTAAATCAGTAGAATCTATGTAAACAGTAATGCACTAATACAATTTTAACCGTGCTTTTTCATTCTACAGTATTTAAGCTCTATAATTCATGGAAGCATTCAAGAAATGACATATTGTAATGCACATTTGCATTGCTTGCTCTTTACAAACACGTTACATGAAATACACCATCTATTAAACAGCACAAGCTACTAGCATAAGCTGGAAAAAAAATGTATAACATACATGTTTCAGGGAATCTTTAAAACTCTGTAGAGGTCTGAACTTATTAAATAATCAGCCATCAGATATGGCGAGTTTCGATTCCCATAATTCTGTTACACAACAAATGCAAGTAAATCTTAGTTGGAGTTCAGATATTGGTCTGTAAAATTCAAGTAACATCTTCACGTAAAGCACCTACCAACTCAGCGGGAGTCTGTTCATCTCCATCTCATAACCAAAACAGCATATCACACGCGTTTACTATGCCTTCACATACTTATCAACATATCCCTGCAAAATAATATGAAGAACGATACTGAAGGTCATATTAGATGATTATTAGAAAAGGAAATTTACTTAAACAAAAATGATCTTACGGAAAAAAGTTCCAAAAACCATCATACACCCTTGGTTCAATAAAGAAAACTTAATGAAACAATGATCTAAGATGCCTTTAATCAGTATTATAATAAAAAGAATAGACAAGATCCATCTCATTTCAACGAACTTTACATTACAGACCTAACTACTCCTCTTCAATGAATTAATGGTTCAAAAACTGAAATATGATTTTTGAAACTGAATGCTGAAATATATATGTAGAGGTGGCAGGGAGCAGGATGCGTAATGTGTCAAAAGGGGTAATTCTTAACACAGCCAAAACGAGCCAGCTTGGTGGACTCACCAACACTTTTTTGTTTCAATTATGTAGATTGTATTGAAGTGTTCCATGTGATTAGAGAAAACAATACATATTTGTTTGAACAAATTAAGTTACGAGGTTGAAATCATTCCATAACACTTTCAGTGACTCTCAACACGTTTGACCCATTTTATTTGTAGCTAAATTTTCCAATTTGACCCATTGGAATTAAAAAAAAAAAAAAAAACAAAACAAAAAAAACAAGGCACAATCAACCAGATTTGAAGTAAGTGGGATGAGCAAATAAATAGACTCTTTCCCTCAAAAGAACAAAAAACCAAAATGAGATGGAAGTCATTACAAGTCCAAATAGACTTGAGTAAAAAATTCTAAAAGAGTGAAGGACGGTTTTAGTGTTTTACCATGACAAGCTTAGTCAGCTTTCTTTGACAGGAATCGATATAATGATTTATCTTTGCCTGTGACTTTGGTATTTGATGATTCTTCATAGCTCCCGACACTTTATCAACCGCCGTCTTCTTAACAATAGTCTTAAAAGCCTCTTTGCTCATATTCCCCTGTTTCCATGATGGCTTTAAAACCTCTTTCACAAAATCAGCAACAGAAACTTTAAAAAGTTTCATTGATCGACAATCCTTGCTCTTTTTAGTCTCCCTGAATTCTTCACTTGATCAATCTCAATCTCCCCAGTGGCCATATCAGGTACATCCATCGGAGAACTAGGGCTAGGACTGTCATTTTCCACTGCGCCCACCTCAGCATCAGCCGTCTCACCAAACTCATCATTTTCTTCACTTACAACAACAGAAACCGTTTTGTGCTTGCTGTTCTCTTCCACTTCCACAACCCTATCCGAAGATGGATCAATGCTGTCGAACAGTGGATCATATTGATTACCTTGTGGAAACTGACGCATTTGCCCAACATCAGGTACGTGATTCTGACCGACTGAAGAACCATACTGGTTACTCAAAGATGTCACTGTATCTTGATTTATGACACCTGAACTGAAATGTGTATTCATTGGTTGATCGAAGGTTGATGCATAAGGTTGTAGTGGCTCGAGGTTCTCGACGCAAATTCAGATGTTCTAGGTACGTTTTCACCAGAGAATGATTGTATCATACCCGCTGGTGGTGGATCCCGCGAGAAGACTGAATTTGAAGAAACTAAACCTGGCTGTTCATAAGAACCTATGGGTTGTTGGGGTATCTGGTAGTTCATAGGGAATGGTCTGACAAAGTTCTGAAAAGGATAGTTAGTTGAAAGAGGCAACTGATTCTGTTGATACTGTGGCAAGGAACCGCCACGTGGTGGTGGTGGCAATGGTGCCAACCGAGGGTGTACAGAAGATGGCGGAGCTTGGTACTGTGGATAAATACCTGCTGAAGCAGAATTTGAAGGAACATCAAAGGTTTTAATGTCATGACCACTTGCCACCTCAGCAGAGTCCCTTGGAGGCTCAACAAACTCTTTCTTTGCAACCTCTTGGATGTCGTCCTCACTTTTCTCGGGATATAATTTATCTGCTTTTCAAACTTATCTGACACCTCGTGGTACTGCTGCTTGTTCTTATGCCACCTAGATTCCTCGGTATTATCAGTTTCATGAAAATACCGACACGCAGTACGAAAGCACTTGCCTCGATGATGGTCCAAACAAACTTCTTGTAACTGACTTCTATTCCTTCTATAAGGAGACCTGCTCCTGCTTCTTTTCTTGGGGGGCCAGCTGTAAAGCAACAAAAATTATAAATATAGGTGACTGCTACAAAATCAGAAACGATCAGAAACTTGAAGTATATGCCAAAAATAGATCAAAGAAAAACTGGCTACCTGCGAGACCGAATGCGTTTTTCTCTTCTCCTCCTCCTCCTTCCATGAGGAGATCGACTTCTACTCCTACTTCTATCTCTTCTACTACGCCTCCTGGAGTAATGATCAGAACCACTGTCACTAGAATCTTCCTTACTACCCCTCCCAAACTCATCGACTTCTAATTTAACATTACTATCTTGTTTCTTGGACCCATCATTCCCAGTGTATTAAGAGTACAAAGTCTAAGATGCTTTTGGTATGGCTAGTGATTGTATACGTACAATTTTTTACTTAATTCAGTGGCGTTCTTTCATTAAAAAAATGGGTCGATCTTATTGATGTTGTTTTAGTTCTATTGTGTCTCCAAGTCTAGGAGGTTATATCATTTGATATTGATTTTACTAAGGTTTCACAGGTTAAGTCATCTTATGGTAAATCTGGTTCAAATATTTGAATGTGGTGTTGACAGGTTTAATTTGCTTTTTTAACTGGTTTTGGACACTTATTTTTGTGCCAGCAGCAAAAGTTTTCAGTGGATTTTTGGAGTCAAGTTTTTTTTTTTTTTTGGTTTGTGTCAGACTGTTAGTTGCTACGGTTTCTATTGTAACAGTAAGAATTCTTTTACAACTAATTATTTTAGAAAAATCACGGAATTAATTTTGACAGTGAAAAGCCAACACACGCTCAAGTGATTATAAATCCTTTAGAAGATGAATGTTAAGGGCTGTAAGAAGATGAGGTCAACTAGGAAGTCGCACACCATAAAAAGCACAAGTAAAAAAAAAGGTCTAATTGGAAAACGCTACAGAATTCTGCATGAAACTAATTCCCTTAGAGCAAAAACAAGAATTTATGCAAGTACAATATGGGTACGATAACATTTGTAAGAAAGGTTGTTAGTAATGAGGTATGCTTACCCAGGATCATTAACAATGCATATTGTATCAAAAAGATTACTATGACAAAACTTCCCATACATGAAACCAAAAGTGAACTAATTAAGGGAAATTTGATGCAAAATTCTAGTTACAACTTACAACAATTTAAAGCCCTTCTAATCACGCTTTGAAATGTATGTTATTCGAGGATTCGTAAAACCTTGCTCATTGGTATTTGGGTGTGTGAGTGTGTCCTCCATGCCGTAGCTTGTACTTGGGAAAAAATGTGAATTCCTAGAAAACAGATGAAATTTAACAATTATAGAATCCAATCATCAAAAAGAAACCGTATCGAAGATGTGCTAATGTCGCAAATATGGGTCCTATGCTCGTATTAAGAGGTATAGATGGAACCCACAAGATGAGTTAAATGAACGCAATTTTCTATTAGCATTTCTCACACCACAATTTCAACAGACTTAAGGATACAGTAACAAGTAATTGCAACATATAGTTTAGGTTAAGTGTTTGTTCTTAAATATCCTTAACGAGTAAAAAAAAAGTGAACCTTGTTATTTGCCCAATATACCGTAAATGCAAATTTATCTGAAATTATTTTTTTAAACGTCTCAGGTCTAGGCAGCGGGTTTCATTCAATAAGGTTGGCTCAACTTTTTGGACAATTCACAACTGGACCAGGAAAGATATCACGAACACTAATGAGGTGATCTGCTAAACAGCTTGAAGCCTGGTACTGGTCTTATAAACTTTTGAGTCTTTATGAGACCCACATGACTTGAATTTCTTTGATGGGTTTGGTTTTAAAACATAGCAGAAGGCAAGAGTCCATATATGACGTATAACACGACTACAAATTGTACACAACCAAAGACTAAAAGAAGGCTGAAAAATGAAAATATAAAACATACCGGTGTTAGATTAATTTGCAGTTGACACATTAATCGCTCCATGGCATCTTTCTCATATGCTACATTAAAATATCTGCTATGATGGAACTATGCTATGATGGAACTCCATATCCGTGCTTGCACATCAACCCTAACACCCTATATAATTTATGTCGATATCCTTCTTCCTGTTCCGAATAGGCCTTGTACAATATAATAAACGTTCTTTTCGAACACCCATATTTAAACTTCTCCATCTCAACAAGAACTTGCTCCATTTCATCTATCCGATTATGCGAGGCAAACATCCACAATAACCCATGGTACATCGAGCGGCACACTCTCCACCCCGAATCCCCAGCACGCGTTACAAACGTTGCCAGTTTGTCCACTGCATTGTTCCGAATATAAGTTGTGGAAATAGCACGCATAATTCTTACTGTGTTAATACTTGTGTTATGCTCAAACGCCTCGTCTATTGACTTATCCATTTGGTCAACCAGATCCTCTTGTGCATAAAGTCTAATAAGTAGCACATTTAACCAAGGTCGGTATTGTTTCTTGGGGATAAGCCTCATTAGTTCCTCGATCCTTTCAACTCTATTTGTATAAGGACGTTTGCAGTATGCACATATCATAGCTCTAATTAAAGAAAGATGCTTTTCATTAACGTGCGGTCCCACCATATTATAAATCTCTTCCATTTTCTCCAAATTACCTGAATGTGCATACCCACGAAGCATTAGCAGGCGTGTATCAAGATTAGGACGAACAGGTCCTGTCTCCATCATACGATAAGTATTCTCCATACTGTCCCACATCCATGCAGTGAGATAACCAGCAATCATATTATTGTATGTGGTCAAATCAGGGGAAATATTTAAGTTTTTCATTTCTTGGAACGATGCTTCCATTTGATCTATAAGAACCCTATGGCCGTAAACTGAAATGAGCATGTTGAATGTAACTGATGTGGGGAAACAATTGATATCTTGCTTTAAATCATGATAAACTGATTGACATTTCTCACCAAGGCCACTACACATATAAGCGCCCATGAGCGCGTTGTAAATGGAAGTGTTTATTAGCCGTTTGGTTGTAGCTTCCATGAAAATTTCAGCAGCTAGATCTACATTCTTCATTCTACCAGCAATT
Organism: Artemisia annua; assembly: GCA_014162995.1. Classification (NCBI taxonomy): domain Eukaryota; kingdom Viridiplantae; phylum Streptophyta; class Magnoliopsida; order Asterales; family Asteraceae; genus Artemisia; species Artemisia annua. The sequence continues at coordinate 8,463 of LBNU01028046.1, read as the reverse complement.
TTAATGCCTTTTGCATACTCTTCTGATGACATCGGCCTCGTGCTATTTTCTTGTCTCCTTCTCCAATTGAAAACCTATGGATTTACAGGGTAAGTTACTAATTACAAGAACTTCTAAACACCACAATAATTACTATAATAGAGCATACATTACAATTACAGTTGTATTTTTTACTACACTGAAAAAAGACTATTTTAGTTTTATTTTCAGGGAGTGCACAATTGCACATACATAGCCAGCGGACGTATGCCATGTAGGTTAGTAGGTATGTAGACTGTAGTTGACTACAATAGATGTAAATCTACATATCTACAAGCATATGATCCCCTTCGCAACGTTTCTCCCCTACAACGGAGTGAGCAGTGAAACTATGCGAAAACAACAACAAATTACCATCAACTGTATCATCAAGATATTCTGATAATTCTCACCAAAATGGCTGAGAAACACAGATAAACATTTCTAACGAGACTAATAGTCACAAACTATAACACGGAAGAGATTCACATACACATGTCTCCAAAGAGATTGCAGAGAATCGTATGTTACCAATTGACCAAAAGTCATTTGGTACCCTAAAGGGTTCTTATTTTTGACGAGTGGAGTTCAGTTTGAAGGATATTACTAAAACACAATGGGGTACTAATGAATAGCCAGTGATATATATTACTCACTTAGACACTCTAAGAACACGTCAATCTTTGATAGCTCTAAACAAGCCCCAATTGCCATCAATTTCTCTTCAACAAGAAAGCGTGCAACGAATTTTCATCAATGCTGTCATATTTTATTTCCTTTATTAAAATTGGCAAAATCATATTTGAGTTACAAAAATACTTTTTGGCCTAGTATATATCAATGAAAGTGCTTTTAACTACAATTATACACTACTCAAACAATACAGATTTGACAAACATTAAAATGCATACATGTCATTATTAATACAAATAAGTAGGAGCAAAACATTTATACCTTGATGGCCAAATTAGGAGAAGCTTCTTCCAATAACAATTTAAGAAGCTGAAGCATAGCAGACCCATCGGAATAAATCTTGAACAGCTTCCAGCCCTCAACTTCCAACAGCTTTTCAAGACGACTATCGTCATCATCATCTTTTTCTTTTACATTCTTCAACAGCTCATCTCTAAAAACACAAACTTTCTCCATCAACTCTTCTTTAGCACGTACCTCCGCATACACCCATTTATCAGCAAACTGTCCGTATAAATCTGTGATAGCTTTAGAAGATACAGATTCTTCGCTGGAAAACCATCGATTCGGATTCGTCAGGGGGGTTTTGGGTATACAGAATCCACGGTGGCATATTCTAAACACCCGATTCATAGCGTCTGCGTAGTTGAAATGTTTTGAGAATGAATCAGGAGATGTGGGGGGCAAAAGGCTAGAGGCACTGTGTTGGGCAATGGGTCAAAGCAGATGAACAAAAGTCGTGGGCTGAAGGTAGACTCTTTGTGGCCTGGTTTTTTTATTTGCTAAGCCCATACCCAAAAAATATATTTTGAGGTACGGCTAGCAAATCCAACAGAAAACCGACCCGAACTGACAAACCAATCGGAACTAGACTAAACCGAACCAACCTTTTTAGGTTCGGTTTCGATTTTGTATATTTATTTTGGTTTTTGTCGGTTTCGGTTCGATTCGGTTTTTTTTTGTTTCGAAACCCGAAAACCGACCCGAACCGAGTTATTCAGTTCGGTTTCGGTTTTGATATTTATTTCTCAGTTTGTTTCTCGGTTTGAGTTTTTCCCTTTTTCGGTTTTCAGGCCGGGTCGGTTTTTGTCGGTTCGGTTCGGGTTTGACCTGATGCTCACCCCTATTTTGGGGCCCGTTCGGATCCTAATCTCTCACTTTCCTCTCCCATTCTTTTCCTGCTCCGGCTGTAATCCGACACCAAAGAAAAGCCGGCCGATCAAAACTTACCCGATCCGAAACTGAAGCATCTATAGTATTTTTGTGAGAGTATACAGTAAAATCTACAGGACTACAGGAAAATATTATTCTAATGTGTGTATAGTGGTTTTGTGAGAGGATGTATGGTGTCTGCTTATTCACACACCTTTTTCTGGCCAAATTAAGACCAAAACATACACAAACTAACCATAAATGCCAAAGATATTGTGTTTTTGTGTTTGTGATCGTGCAGGAACAGATATTTCAGAAATTGGCATAAATCATGTCAAAAAGGACAAAAACGAGCACGAGTTTGGAAAACGTGTCAAAAGCCAAAGCCGGGGAAGCAAATTACCACTTTGAGTTCAGATTGTCAAAACACACCTTGTGGAATCACAAAATGCCAAAAATAGTCCTTGGAGCAAACGTTTGCAAAATTGGCAGAAATGGTCCCTCAAGTTTGAAAAATGACAGAATTGGCCCCTGAGCATTTATTTTGGAAGAAAAATCAACAAAGGTCCTTGGGAATTCACAAGTGGTCACAATTGGTCCTTTGATGGAAAGTTTGAAGATTTGACAAGTTTGGTCCCTCAACTTTGGGAATTGGCAATTTTAGTCCCCGGAGGTTTTAATTTGGAAAATCAACAACAAAGGACCTTGTGGAATTACAATATGGCAAGAATGGTCCTTGTTATAACTTTGGAATGTTGGCAGCTTTAGTCCCTCAAAATTCAGCAAAGTACAAAATTAGTCCTTGGGCTAATTCTACTACAAACTAAATGGACCTAAGTTAATACTTAACCACCCCAACCCTTTGTGTTATTATAAACCCAAAACAAACCACAGGCCCAACCTTTTTTCCCTGGCCCAAAACAACCCAACCCCTTTATTAATAAACCGGGGTCAAACTCCCAGTCAAACCCACCCTTTTCCCTCCACCAAAACCACCCCACGCTGCAAATACCACCCCTGGTATTCATCCTCGCCATCACCACTTGCCAGTCACATCCCACCGCCCTCTCCACCACCTCCAAACACTACAAACAACTGCATTTAATGCACCACCCCCTCTTGCAAGTTAACAGTGCAAATTGGCTTAAACAACTTTTCCCGCCAAAACCAAATTGATGGCTAGGATGAGTTTGAGTGATCCAATGGTTGAAATTATTGGTGGGATATGTACAGAGGCTACTACAAACCCTAATGGAGCTCTATAAAAGAAAAGGGAAGCCAAGGAGAAGTGTGGGTAGTGTATTAGCTTAATAGTAGTATCGAATAGCTTAATATATCATTTTCCTTTGTATCTTTAATCAAAAACCTTGTACTAAGCATTTTTAGAGTAATCAAAGTCCATTTCAAGTATCGATTGCAAGCTTTTAGTTTAAATTCAGTTTGTGCTGCTTTTTATTCAAAAATCTCATATTAGTTTAATGATGTTAAAAATTGTTGTTTAATGTTCCTTTAAGCTCATTTCAGTTTCCTTAGAAGCTTTTTAAAGCTTTTAGACCATTTAGAGGTTTGTTAATCATAAAACTCAAAAATACAAAAAAAATATAAGAAAAATCATTGAAAAATAAAAAATCAGTGAAGAAGATAAGAAGAAGCATGGAGCACTATGTATTTTGGATGGCAGTGGTTTAGAGTCTCAAGGGAGACATTAGGATAGGTTGTGGTTCCTTGTTCCTTGGTTCTAAGCTGGATTGCACATTGTAAGCCAAATCCTCAAATCTTGCTTTTTACTGTAGCTTTGCTTATTGTTGCTTATCTCTGTGTTATTCTTGCTTATTAGGTGTATTTAAGTAGTTTTGTTGCTTAATATCATATAATTGTTCAACTGGATTTCTTTGTGCTTATTTTCTATTTTAACTGCCATAAGTAGTGTATTAGTGATTTGGGAGTTATTGTTGTTAATAGTGGTATCTCTGTGTCTCAAATAGTTCACTGCAACTTATTTTAACCTTGTGAACTGAAATCATGGCCTGAACCCATTAGAAGCTTTGAAAATCTCAAAATCACCTAATTAAAGGAGTGTTTGGATTTGTAAGTTTAAATAAGCTAGTATGATTTCCAGTGGTTAAGAACTGTTTTGACATCTTTCTCAGGGTAATATTAGAGTAAGCAAACCATAAAAACAGTAGGTCACTAGTTAGAATAGTCAAAATCACCATTTACTTGTCACTTTTGTTCACTGTTAGTAATCTTAGGTCCCATAATCATTCACATCAGTGCTTAAGTACGTTGAATAGCTTAATATAGTTCCATTGTAGCTTATAACAACATAGTAAGTCACTTAGGATCACTAGTAATTCACCAAAGTCAACTTAGGAGTAAAATTAGAAAAAGTCAAAAGTGATATCTGTCAAAATGGACAATTTTTCTAGCTAATGCACAAGGTTCAATATAGCTTGGAAATGGTTAATTCTTGTGGAATTATGTTATTTTGTTGCTTGTAAACCTATTTCAACCAGAAAGTTTGAGTTGGAAACTTGTTAGCTCATCTAAAATTGGTCTTCAACTTGCCTGTGTGACCAGTTGAGTGCCCTGCACCAAGGGGTTTCCTTGATTAACCCATTTTTCTTTAGACCACATCTTGTTCATTTGTTGGAGTTAAGACCTGAAAGTTAGTGTTTTGTGTACACTGGTAGCCTGTTTTGTTTGATCCATCTTTGTTTTGTCCTTAACTGCTTATTCATCAGCTTAATTTGGCCTCCAAAATTGCTTATTAGCCCACTGTTGCTGTATGCAACTCAGTTCCACTAAGCTTGTTGATTTCTTGTTCCTGTGTGATCCAGTGTTGTTTTGTAGTTTATTTTAGTTGTTTTGAGTTGCCTAAGTTTGTATTTGCCTGAGTTTGCCTTATTTTGAGCTTGTGTACCTATTTGGCCAACCTGCTACTTGATTACTCATGAGTGTGAGCAGGTAGTTTAATAAGCATTTTTCCTTGTCCAAACCTTAAGCTCACCCTGAGTAACTTGGTTCTTTTGGAAGCCAGTTGTACTGGCCTATCAATCCCAAGCTTATTTTGGGCTTGAGATCTCTTGCCCTAGCTTAATTTGCCCCTGCAATCACCCCCTAAATTTGGTTCTCAGGTTTTGGATTGTGCTTATTTGTGTTCCCTGGCTTATTCAGTGTGCTTTTTCAGTTCTTTTAACTTATTTTGTGTGCATCTCATTTGGTAGTAGCTTATTGTACCTCTGGTTTTCAGTATATAGCTTTTTAAATAGCTTTTCAAGCTCTTAAAATCTCATTTAAGCTTATTTTACCCATTGTGTGAATCAAAAGCTCACACATAGCTTATTTTTTAGTTTCACAAAAGTTGTTTTCACAAAAGTTTGTTGTTTTTAGCTATTTAATAGTTTTGTAAAAAGAAAATTAGAAAATCATCAATTTAAAAAAAGTGATAGCTTCTATTTAAGCCATTTGGCTTATTTTTCTGCTTTTTCAATAAGCATTTTCCATTTTTATATTTTACTTAAGCTCCTGTCACCTTATAGTATTTGTGTAAAAATTTTCATAATTATCTCTTTTCATTTAGTATTTATAATAATTAATATTAGTTTAATTAGTTTTAATTGAAAAATCAAAAATAAAATTACTTTTTATTTTTAATCTCTAGCATCTTTTTATATTTTTTCTAGCTCTTATTAATTATAAAGTATTTTTAGAAAAAGTTTCATAATTATTACTATTCATTTGCTATTTTTATTAATTAATTTAGTTTAATTAGCTTTTAATTAATAATAAGTAAATAATTTCTAAAATAGTTTATTTTTAATTTTTATAAACTTTTCATAATTTTTTTAGGATTCCTGTGATGGTTAATTAGTTTTATAAAAAATTTCATAATTATCTAAGTCATTTAGTATTTTAAGTAATTTAAATTAGTTTAAATAAGTAATTAAATAGTTTTTAATTAATAATTAATATTAAATAATTAAAAAAATCAAAAAAATAATTTTCTTTTTTATAAATTTTCTTTTAATATTAAGTTTGTAAAAAAGTCATTTTCACCCCCTTAGGATTTATTCTGCTTTATTTCCCTTTTTCCTGTACGCGTTTACGTTTAATTTAGATTTAATTACGTTTTAGGTTTATCTGATTTCCAGTTATTGTTAATATTGCTTATCTGTCTAATTTTCATGTATATCTGCTTAGTGTAATCAATCCCAATCATATTCTTGTTACTTTCCTCAAATCACTCATTCCCACAAACGTTTACAATACAATTTCAACCTCGTTGGAACATAACGACCCGTGAACACATTGTGCTTACAACGGATCATAAATTGATCTCTCCTCTCCCTCAAGTTTGACCTGTTGACCAGCCTTGGTTAATTTGTTAGTCTGTTTGGGAGGAGTCAATGTACGAGCACAGCTACAGGGTTGGATTATTTTATTGTGTCTTGTGGTTGTATGATGAGACGAAAAATGTTACGTTTTTAGGGGTCAGTTTGAGTCCTAATTCGTATATTATTTGATCGGATTTCACCCAAAGTCGTTTCTTTTCTAAGTTTAGGTACTTTTGAGGAGAAAATAACAAAAGATGCATTTTCGGGCGTTTTCGGAGTGAAAAAGTGCGGAAAACAACAAAATCTCAAAAGACCCTAAAGTGCACAGAAGGTGACGGCGTCACAAGCTTCAACGTGACGACGTCAGGAACAAATGAAGTGAAGAAAT
>LBNU01028045.1:18015-43541 GCA_014162995.1 Artemisia annua | reverse complement strand
ACTTATCTTCAATGTAACATGGAAGATCTCAAGGTGAAAAACCTTGAAAAAGCTGCTAAAATTCGTCTAGGGTTTCTCCCTAAAAAGTTCCACACTAATGACTAAAAATTATGAGAATATATATAGGAAAACAGATCTGACGGTGTCACGTTGTAGCCTTGACGCCGTCATCTCGCCGTGCTTAGGGTTTCTTGATGGCCTTCTTGACGCCGTCCTTGACGGCGTCACATCCAAGCTTGATGCCGTCAAGGGTACTATTCCAGCAGATTTTAGCATTTTGTCGAATTCTTCACTTTTATGCTCCAAAAACGTCCAAAATACTTCCTTTTCCAGAATTTCTCTCCAAAGTACCTAAAATGACAAAAGGAACGATTTAGGGCAATAATTGATCAAATAAATACGATTTAGGGCTTAAATGACCCTCGAAAAGCGGTACACTTTTCGCCTTATCATTAACACAGTGGTATAAACAACCTTGCAGCTTCAATATTATTAATGATAATAATACGAGTGATCTTAGTTATCACTAGGGTTACACCTTGAAGCTTTTACAATTGATACGTATATTAAACCTTAACCTAGAACCTCCTTTTTATAGGACAAGGAGTCCTTTACAAGATAAGTATAATCCAAACCGAATAAGATATTTACAAGATCTTTTCTATACTTATCAAATACAAAGACAGTTATCTAATAAGCAGTGGAAAGTATATGCACTAGCAGTGGTAATGGATTTTCCACTGCTAGTGTATTTCTACAGCAGTGGTCTTCTTCCATGCTTAACAGTGATAACTGTTAGTGTTATTCCCATCAATCCTCCCCTAAACTTATGATTTCCATGCAAATCAATAAGTTTCTTCAAATAATCAGCTTATTTGATGAGAGGGGGAAATTCTTCCAAACACTTATCTTCTTTTTAACTTATCTATGGCTCTTGTATTCTGCTCAGCAATTCTTTGCACCAAAATTTGAAGATGATGAGTTATTTCTTCATACCTTAACCTTGAAGAAATCATGACAGTGAGAACACCAGCTTTTTATGGATATTCTTTCTCTGTAAGCATAAAAACATCCACACCAGCTTATGTAGATACATGGTGAACATCACTTGAACTGTAGTGTTTCCAAAGAGTAGTCATGTTATCAGCTTGAAACTTCTAATACCTATCACTTGGATCAGGTTCATAATGTATTCTGAAGTGCACCCATAGCTCCTTGGCTTTAACACTTTCAGGTTCTTCATCTTTGAATTTTATTTGTACCAAACCCCATAAAGTGTTTAAGTCAGCTCTGTCACAAGACCTAACAAGATCTTCAAAATCTCTGTACACCTCAGTATCACCACCAACTCTGACAATCTTCCAAGCTTCTCCAAATTCATCTTCATGGATCTCCCAATCTGCAATTGGGTGTCTTGCTTGAAGTGGCTCAATGAAGAGAATATCAGTGTCAACCAGTAGTATATCATCAAGCTGTTCAGTAGACAACTTATCAACTTGAGATTCTTGTTCTTGAACCAATCTTTTCTTCTTAGTAGCTTCTGGTTCAAGGGTTGTACCTCTTCTTTTGAACTTTGGAAATCTTCTGGCCTCTTCTTCAGAATTCATTGGGACAAAGTCTTTATGCATTTTGTAAATTCTGTAGTAGATACCCTCAATCTGTTCATGTGATTTCCCTCTGAGCTGTGACATCTTCCATCCACCAACATTGCAGATATACCTCTTCATTCCTGCAATCACTTGAGCTTTGGATGGTTGTCTTGGCTTTTTCTGAGTCTTTTTGATTGAACCAATCATCTCTTGAAGTGCTTGATCGTTCTTCATTTGAATAAAGTCTGCTAGTTGAGCTGATCTTTGTTCAGTGGTTAAACTTTGATCTTCAACAAGCTCAATAGCTTTCTTCTTCACTTCAGGATTTATGTCAATCATGAATTGAATTTCCTCTTCAGTTGGTACATATGTGAATTCTACAGACACTTTTGAAGCATTTCTAGTCTCTTCGTCATTTTGCAATCTCTGAGCCTCTATAAAACTAGCTACATCCAATTCATCCTGGACAGCTTTATCAGCCAATTCTTGATCATGAATTTGTTGAGCTACCTGTGCATCATAATCTATCTGAGCAGCTACTCTTGGCTTAACAACTCTTTGGTGCTCAGATTCTTCTACTACAACTGGAGCTTTCCCTTTTTCTTTCCTTTTTCTTTCAAGTTCTTCTTCTGCAGTGGTAACATCTTGACCAGCAGTGGGAACCTCTGCAGTGGGAATTTCATGACCAGCAGTGGGAACTGCTTGTGTCATCTGAGGTTGGCTTGAAGCATTTGGATCCACAAGTTCTGTGGGATCATCATTAACCACTTCCTCTATCTCATGTTGTTGAGGAACCTCTTCAGTACCCTGAGCTTCTTCAACTGGTTCATCATAGCCCAAATCAACAATTCCAAAGTCTTGATCATCCTCAAAATTTAATTTCCTCCCCTGAGTACCAACATCTGTTTTCCTCCCATGTTTGGGTGAATTACCCAAATCATCACTGAAATCTTCAGAATCAACATCAAGGGATGAGGATGGAGATGACAAAACCACTTTAGCAGATCTTCTCCTTTTAAGCCTATGCACTTCTTCCTTCAAAGATGTGATCTCAGCCTGAAGACCTTGAATTTCTCTGGCATGTTGCTCCTTAGTGTAAGCCAAATCTTTCTCCAACAATGCAACCTGCTTAGTCAATTTGGTACAAGTTTCCATCAATTCATTAAGTTTCCCACTGCCCTCATCACTTCTAGCTGTGTGACCTGCTGAGAGAGGTGAATCATGGGGCAAAGGTTCAATTTATTCCCTAGTTGGACTAGGAAGTACTCTTAAACCACCACTGCTTGTACCTACACCAAAAGGTTCAGGTATATTTAGTGTTGTGATGGGAGGAGTTGGCTGTTTATGCCTCCTCTCATAAATGTGAGTAACTGGGGGCTTATAAGATATGGATGGAACAGTGATAGTGGGTGTGTGTTGGGGTGCAGTTGGGATTTCTACACCTTCACCCTGTACTTGAGCAATAAGTGCAAGCATTTGTGGAAAAAGAGCTTTTACTTCCCCATTATATCCTTCTGATGCCTTAGTCATATTTTGAAATACATTTTTGTTTAAGGCAAGGAGTTTTATAAATCCTTTTATGAGGTAGCAGCTGATATTCATTTAACACTGTTTGAATAAATCTTGGGTACATCAAAAATTTGTATTTACTCTTTACATTGCCAACCATGTTGTTGAATAAAAACCTTGAAAAATTGAAAGTCCTAGTTGTTGCCAAACAAACCAAAGGATAAGCCATTGTAGAACTAAATTGTTCATAAGAAATTTTCTTAGGACTTAGGCAATGTAACAGAGTATGTATGAAAAATCTCCATTGTGGGGAGAAACATCCTTTTCTGAAAGTTAATTTTTGATCGGATGTGTCATACCCCATTTCATGGATATGATGAAGAATTTCTGGATTAGGTAATGTGATGATACCCTCTTGATCATCCAATTGGAAAATTCTCCTCAAGGATGATTCAGTAACATCCACAGATACCCCATCCACTGTGGCTCTTGGAGCATCCACAGTTTCATGTGTGTCTCCATCTTCAATAGTGATGGCAGTGATAGTCCGCCAAAACTGTTTGATGTGAGAGACATAGATTGTGGAGTTTAAAGTTAAAGCATACCTTATATGTGTAGCATTAAGAAAATCCACAATCTGATAAAAAACTGGACCATCCTTGACATCTGTCTTCTGCAAGAAGGCCACTTGGTTGTGTTCATCAACAAACTCTAAAGAACCCATGGATTATTATGAGAAAAATATGATCGTGTGAAAGTGAATTGAAGGTATAACAAGCCAATTGAGATTTGAGAATTTATACTGTTAGGGTTTGAGAAATATTCGCAAGAGAGAAATTATCTTAAGTAAGAGTTTATCTTTGGTAAAGAATAAAAGTGAATAATTTAGAAGATAATCCTCAAAAATAAACCCTATAAGTATGGAACAACACGGTTATTCTCAACGGCTAGTAAAAAATTTGTTACTGACACAACAGTTGTAACGGCTAGTTCGCCAGTGGAAAAATTTACACTATCAGTGGAAACTGTGAACTAGCAGTGGAAACTTTTTCACAAAAAATTCTAAGAGCATTGGAAAGATAAAATTAGTTTAAAGTGAACTGCTCTTATCATAGTTTTTAGCAAACTACCAGCTATCAACGGATTTGATATGTCTTTACCATGAGCCGTTTGCTTATGGACTAGCCAACTCTTAATCATAAAGAGTATGGTGAGTTGATAACCACATAGTTTTTGGTAAAATATCAACCATAAACGGATTTGACTAGTCTTTACCAGTAGCCGTTTGCTCTGGACTAGTTGATTCTTATGTGGATTAGACATGGTGAATCAATAACCATTTGTTGTGTGTCTCAGATACACACTTTTTATGATCAACTCCCAGCAATTTTGGTTAGTAACCTGCATAAGCTAGTTTAAAAACCAAAGATATTCAAACCAAAGTTAGAAACCATAGTTACTTTTGACCAAGCCACTGTTACTTAAAATATTTGCTTATGGTCAACCCGATATAGTAAAATATCACCCATATTAACTCCACATACCAACCAAAAAGGTAAGTGTAATTACTCCTCTGGATAAATGCTTAGGGTTGTCTTTGCCTGTAAAAGAGGCTCGAATCATAAAGTAAACATATTAAACAACTTCCAAACCCTCAATCAATCTTCAAATCACCACCATTAGCAGCAAAACAATGAGCTCCAACCCTGACACCATTGACATGTCCTCTGACTCTTCCTCCTCTGAGTCAGCACCTTCAGGATGGGCTAACTATTTTCCACCTTGTGCCTCAAGCTCTGTGACCAAGAAGTCAAAGAAGAGAGGTAAAGAACCAAGTGCTTCTAAAGATCTGCCTACTCTTCAACCCTATGTCTCTGACTCAAGCTCCTCAGACCTGCCAAGCTATGCTCCAAGCTTCCATTCGGATGAGAAAGAGCCAATGGGCTTAGCCATTGATGAGGATGCTGCAACATCAAGTAGGAGGACCCCAAAGCCAAAACCAGCCAAACAAGTGCTAGGTCTTCCTTCTCCAAAGGTGTGGGATGCTATGCAGAACCAAGCCAAAGGAGTGCATAAGACTATGCCTGGCTTCTAGGGAAAAAGGCAAAGTAGTTGGTTTAGGTGTTGTTTAGTTGTCTTTTGTTGTCCTTTTGTAATGCACCACTGCTTATGTAATGAAGCATGTCTTTAATGAATAAAGTAGCAAGTTTCACTTTTCATTTGAGTTGTGAGTGGTTGACTTTAACTTCTGCAAAAGTATTAGTAGATATACAATATACAATAATATGCAAACATATACAACAATGAACAGTACATAAATCCTCCCCTCAACACCAAAGACTTATTTGACATCAAATTTTAAGGGTTAAGCATTCCAATACCTGTTACCAGGTACTGAAACCTTCCCATATCAAGACCTTTTGTTAACAAATCAGTACAGTTATCATCAGTATGTATTTTGATAACTTGAATTAACTTTTTCTCATAACAATCTCTTATAAAATGATGTCTAATCTCAATATGCTTAGTTTTAGTGTGTTGAACAGGATTTTTAATTATGCAAATGGTACTGCTATTGTCAATATAAATGATGGTATTCATGAAATTGTACCCATAGTCCAATAATTGGTTTTGAAGCCATAAGACTTGAGCACAGCAACTTGCAGCAGCCATATACTCTGCTTCAGTTGATGAAGTTGCCACCATTGTTTGCTTCTTACACTGTCATGACACCAATCTACAACCAAGAAATTGGCATCCACCTGTTGTTGATTTTCTATCCAAGCTTGCACCAGCATAATCACTATCTGAGTATGTAACCAACTCCATAGGAGATTCTTTAGGATACCATAATCCCAAATGAGGATATGCTTTAAGATATTTGAGAATCTTCTTCACAGCAGTCAAGTGAGATATTTTGGGAGTGACCTGAAACCTTGCACAAGCACATACTGCAAACATAATGTCTGGTCTTGATGAAGTGAGATACATCAAAGAGCCAATCATGGACCTATAAGTGTGCACATCAACTGATTCTCCACTGTTTTCCTTCAAAAGCAGATGTGTAGTTGTTAGGAATACGTTTTTCATATAGAAGACTCGGTCACCCCGAGTATTGTTTAGCATTATGTAGCTCGTTGTATTTATCATATTAGTTAGTACGTAGTTTAATATTAGTTAGTATTTGTGGTGTCGGGTCGGGTCTTTGCCCACTGTCAGCTCGATCCACAGCCTAGTAGAGGCATTTTTTATGTTGTAGTATAAATACCCCTCACCTAGCAAGGGTGAGGGTTGGACCTTTCATTAGTTGCAAGCTAATACACATATTGTTTCTCTCACTAAAAGGCTCCAATCTTTCTCTCCCTCTCTCTCTAAACCAACGAACCAAAACCACCAAGGAATCATGTTTGTGACTTAATGTGTATCTTACAATTGGTATCAAGAGCCAAGGTTTCATCTTAGGTCCTTAGATATTCGGATTTGGTGTGGTTTTTTGTGGTTTTAGTTGGTTAGAATAGTTTTATTGGAAAACATCTTGGTTTGATCTTGTTTGTGATATATGAAGTGTTATGGGTGTACTTCTGTGATTAGTGGTGTTAGACTTTGTTAGTTCTTCAGTTGGATGGGTTATATCATTCGTTATTTTGGATTTGGAGTGATTTTGGATTGTGTTTCTTGTTAGCGATTAGCTCCTCGGATAGTGTTTCTTGGTAGCGATTATCTCTGTTTTGGTAGCGTTTAACTCTAGCGATTAAGTGTGTTTACTATATTGGGACAAAAGGACAAAATCGCTAGATAGCGACTGGCTTGGAGTCTAGTGGTAGCGATTAGTACACATTTTCTGCTAGTGCTTAGCGATTACCTAAATCCAGCGTTTAGCTTTTTAGCGATTTGCTGGTTTTAGCGATTACCTCATCCAGTGACTAGCTCTCAGTAGCGATTAACTCTTGACTAGCGTTTACCTAAATCCAGCGATTAGCTTTTTAGCGATTTGCTGCTTTTGGCGATTACCTCATCCAGCGATTAGCTTTTTAGCGATTAGCTGTTTTAGCAATTATCTCTATTTTCAGCGATTAGCTTTTGTATTTTGATGGTGTTTAGCGATTAACTCAGCTTTGAGATTCTAGTGATTTGTTAACTACTTGTATTTGGTGAAGTGTTGTAACCTAAGTCGTTTCGATTAATCTGATTGTGATTGGACGTTACGAGTTAATTCTTATGACTTGACTTATCACGATCGGATAAATTGTCATTTGACTTGTCGCGACTTGACACTTTGTACAAATTGTGACTTATCTAAGTTCTCATTCTAAGTCTAATTTGCATATTAAGTCTTTCGGTTTCCTCTGTTGACTTTTGTAAAATCCCAGGAAAGAATCGATTTCTCGGTTTAAGTCACAAGAGTTGTAAAATCCCGTTTAAGACTACATCATGACAACTACGGCTTCAACTGATGACATTCAAGCTGCTGGGTCCGATACCCGACCTTCTATGCTCGATAGGACTGATTATGAATCATGGTCCTAAAGAATACGTCTTTATTGTCAGGGCAAGGAAAATGGTGAGAACATCCTGAGATCAATTGACGAAGGACCATTTCAAATGGGTACCACAAGAGATGTTATTTCTACCAGTGAAGATGGAATAGTCACCCTTGGAATTAACAGACCTCGTACTTACAATGATCTTAACGAAGCTGAAAAGAAACGCTATGATGCAGATATTCGAGCTTCCAACATTGTGATACAAGGATTACCCAAGGATGTCTACAAACTCATTAACTTCAACACAGAAGCCAAAGCCGTTTGGGATAATGTCAAGATGCTGCTTGCTGGTTCGGAATTTACCAAAGAAGATCGTGAGACTCAGTTATATGATGAGTTTGAGCATTTCAAGATGAAACCCGGTTGAAACATTATAGACTACTATGTCAGATTCCATAAGCTTGTTAATGACATGAAGATGATCGGAATGACAATGCCTAACATCTAACTCAACTCAAAGTTTGTTAACAACATGTCACCAGAATGGGATCGATTCGTCACTAAGGTAAAGCTCAACAAAGGACTCAGAAACACCAACTATGAACAACTCTATGCTTACTTGCAACAACATGAGAAGCATGGGATGTATGACCGTCAGTTGAGAGAGAAGCTCAATCCTACAACCACGAATGATCCTCTTGCTTTCATCTCTAGTGTTCAGACATTCAACCAATCCCCACATGATTTAATCAGTCACCCTCCTACACAAACGACCCAGAACCAGTCTTCCCTTGGTCAGTCATCTGTGCAATCAACAACTGTCAAGTATACTCAACCAGACTCAGGGTACTTTCACACTGACAAGATGATTGATAATCTCTCCAACCAAGTCTCATTGCTGGTTCAAAAATTCAGAGCTACACTTCCTTTAACCAACAACCAACTCAGAACGTCATCTAACACACGTAATCTCGCTGTTGTGGAAGATGGGCGTGTTGTGGTTCAAGGAAGGAAAAATGTTAACCAAAGAAATGGAGTCAGGGGGTATGCACAGAATAGAGTTGGGAATGCAAATCAGGGACAGGGAAGACAACCTAAATGTTACAACTGTGGTGAGTTAGGTCATCTTGCAAGGAACTGCAACCAACCTAAACGTCCCCAGAATTTTGACTACTTCAAAGATAAGATGTTGCTGATGCAAGCCCAGGAGAATGGTGTGGCATTGGATGAGGAGCAACTATTGTTCCTAGCTGGAGATGAAGGGAACACATTTGATGCCGATGTGGATGATCAACCAGTTTAGGATTTAGCTCTCAATGATCCGAACATCTTCCAGGCAAAAGATTGTGATGCTTTCGATTCTGATGTTGGTGATGAACCGACTGCACAAACCATCTTCATGGCAAATCTGTCTTCAGCAGTTTCATCACCACAAACTAGTCCTTCCAACTCATCCATCATATCTGAGGNGAGATGAAGGGAACACATTTGATGCCGATGTGGATGATCAACCAGTTTAGGATTTAGCTCTCAATGATCCGAACATCTTCCAGGCAAAAGATTGTGATGCTTTCGATTCTGATGTTGGTGATGAACCGACTGCACAAACCATCTTCATGGCAAATCTGTCTTCAGCAGTTTCATCACCACAAACTAGTCCTTCCAACTCATCCATCATATCTGAGGTACTAAAGTTGTATGATATATGCATAAGGATTGATGAACCGAAGATTCTCAACGAAATACATCAGACTAGTGTTGTCAAGCCAGATGATGTTAAATTGGAAAACAACAATGTTTCTCCAATCTTACAACATGTGGATCACAACGAAGAATCTGATGTATCAAGTAGAGCATCTTCAGTGGTATGTGATAACAATGTGATGCATGAACAAAGGATTCATCCCGAAGTACAACAAACAAACATTGTGGAATCAAATACTGCTGATATGGGAAATACTAACGTTATCCTATATAAACAATATGCGAAACACAACATCGAATCTGTTATACAAAATGATGAATCCTCTAATGATCATAATTTGTGTGAATTGGATGAATACACTGCTGTTGTGCCTGATGATACCTTGACCACTAGAATTAAGATTCTTAAAGATCAGGTGACTATTTATCAACAACTTGCAAAATTTGAGCTAACCGAACATGAACAGAAAATGGATTGGCAGATGTGTGCATATATAATTGAAAGAAACTTAAAGGAAGAAGCTTTAAGAATGGAAATCAAATCTTTACTAAATCAAATTGAACAAACTGTTAAACAAAAACAGGAGATTCAGGAAAGTGTAACTGCACTAAAACTTGATTTTCAAAGTAAAGAAAGTAAACTCTTAAATGACTTTTCCAATCTTAAGGCATTAAAGAACAAGCTTGAATCTTAGACGTTGAGAAAATGAAAGCTGAGGAACTTAAGGCCAAAACCCCTCAAAAGTTTGCTACCCCAACAGTGTATCCTCCCAATACACCGATGCACTTAATCCAGTTAGCTCTTCCCACACAATGTAAAACTCTTATTAGCATCTACGTTATTTGTCAAATGTTTGCGGATTTTGATAAAACATGTAAAAAGAGAATTACACCAACGGGAATTACTGAGGGTGAAAGGGGTTTTGAACTAACAAAAGAGTGTTACTTAACTGAAGTCATCCCATTTTTTAAACTTGTCAAAGAACACTTTGAGGGCATGCAAAAATCCCTTGAAAATGAATTAACGGAAATGAAAAAGGTTTTTAAAAATGTGGAAAATTAGGGAAAACAAATTACAAAAGATCTTTAGTATAGTGAAATCGCAAGGAAAAATTCTCTTATCACGAATGACAATATGATTGCTCAATGTGTTGCACAAGATGTATTTTATACTGCTACTGGTTCGTCATTAACTGCTTATCAATTTCATGAAATGTCTATTGCATTAAATGTTTTTCAGAATCGTGTTGTTGAGCTTGAGGGGGAGAATTTATTGCAAGAAAAAATTCAAAACGATGATCATGATAACATGGTCAGGCATTTTTTGAAACTTGAAGTTGATAATCTATCTTACAATTGGTATCAAGAGCCAAGGTTTCATCTTAGGTCCTTAGATATTCGGATTTGGTGTGGTTTTTTGTGGTTTTAGTTGGTTAGAATAGTTTTATAGGAAAACATCTTGGTTTGATCTTGTTTGTGATATATGAAGTGTTATGGGTGTACTTCTGTGATTAGTGGTGTTAGACTTTGTTAGTTCTTCAGTTGGATGGGTTATATCATTCGTTATTTTGGATTTGGAGTGATTTTGGATTGTGTTTCTTGTTAGTGATTAGCTCCTCGGATAGTGTTTCTTGGTAGCGATTATCTCTGTTTTGGTAGCGTTTAACTCTAGCGATTAAGTGTGTTTACTATATTGGGACAAAAGGACAAAATCGCTAGATAGCGACTGGCTTGGAGTCTAGTGGTAGCGATTAGTACACATTGTCTGCTAGTGCTTAGCGATTACATAAATCCAGCGTTTAGCTTTTTAGCGATTTGCTGGTTTTAGCGATTACCTCATCCAGTGACTAGCTCTCAGTAGCGATTAACTCTTGACTAGCGTTTACCTAAATCCAACGATTAGCTTTTTAGCGATTTGCTGCTTTTGGCGATTACCTCATCCAGCGATTAGCTTTTTAGCGATTATCTCTATTTTCAGCGATTAGCTCTTGTATTTTGATGGTGTTTAGCGATTAACTCAGCTGTGAGATTCTAGTGATTTGTTAACTACTTGTATTTGGTGAAGTGTTGTAACCTAAGTCGTTTCGATTAATCTGATTGTGATTGGACGTTACGAGTTAATTCTTACGACTTGACTTATCACGATCGGATAAATTGTCACTTGACTTGTCGCGACTTGACACTTAGTACAAATTGTGACTTATCTAAGTTCTCATTCTAAGTCTAATTCGCATATTAAGTCTTTCGGTTTCCTCTGTTGACTTTTGTAAAATCCCAGGAAAGAATCGATTTCTCGGTTTAAGTCACAAGAGTTGTAAAATCCCGTTTAAGACTACATCATGACAACTACGGCTTCAACTGATGACATTCAAGCTGCTGGGTCCGATACCCGACCTTCTATGCTCGATAGGACTGGTTATGAATCATGGTCCCAAAGAATACGTCTTTATTGTCAGGGCAAGGAAAATGGTGAGAACATCCTGAGATCAATTGACGAAGGACCATTTCAAATGGGTACCGCAAGAGATGTTATTTCTACCAGTGAAGATGGAATAGTCACCCTTGGAATTGACAGACCTCGTACTTACAATGATCTTAACGAAGCTGAAAAGAAACGCTATGATGCAGATATTCGAGCTTCCAACATTGTGATACAAGGATTACCCAAGGATGTCTACAAACTCATTAACTTCAACACAGAAGCCAAAGCCGTTTGGGATAATGTCAAGATGCTGCTTGCTGGTTCGGAACTTACCAAAGAAGATCGTGAGNAACGAAGCTGAAAAGAAACGCTATGATGCAGATATTCGAGCTTCCAACATTGTGATACAAGGATTACCCAAGGATGTCTACAAACTCATTAACTTCAACACAGAAGCCAAAGCCGTTTGGGATAATGTCAAGATGCTGCTTGCTGGTTCGGAACTTACCAAAGAAGATCGTGAGACTTAGTTATATGATGAGTTTAAGCATTTCAAGATGAAACCCGGTTGAAACATTATAGACTACTATGTCAGATTCCATAAGCTTGTTAATGACATGAAGATGATCGGAATGACAATGCCTAACATCCAACTCAACTCAAAGTTTGTTAACAACATGTCACCAGAATGGGATCGATTCGTCACTACGGTAAATCTCAACAAAGGACTCAGAAACACCAACTATGAACAACTCTATGCTTACTTGCAACAACATGAGAAGCATGGGATGTATGACCGTCAGTTGAGAGAGAAGCTCAATCCTACAACCACGAATGATCCTCTTGCTTTCATCTCTAGTGTTCAGACATTCAACCAATCCCCACATGATTTAATCAGTCACCATCCTACACAAACGACCCAGAACCAGTCTTCCCTTGGTCAGTCATCTGTGCAATCAACAACTATCAAGAATACTCAACCAGACTCAGGGTACTTTCACACTGACAAGATGACTGATAATCTCTCCAACCAAGTCTCATTGCTGGTTCAAAAATTCAGAGCTACACTTCTTTTAACCAACAACCAACTCAGAACGTCATCTAACACACGTAATCTCGCTGTTGTGGAAGATGGGCGTGTTGTGGTTCAAGGAAGGCAAAATGTTAACCAAAGAAATGGAGTCAGGGGGTATGCACAGAATAGAGTTGGGAATGCAAATCAGGGACAGGGAAGACAACCTAAATGTTACAACTGTGGTGAGTTAGGTCATCATGCAAGGAACTGCAATCAACCTAAACGTCCCCAGAATTCTGACTACTTCAAAGATAAGATGTTGCTGATGCAAGCCCAGGAGAATGGTGTGGCATTGGATGAGGAGCAGCTATTGTTCCTAGCTGGAGATGAAGGGAACACATTTGATGCCGATGTGGATGATCAACCAGTTCAGGATTTAGCTCTCAATGATCCGAACATCTTCCAGGCAAAAGATTGTGATGCTTTCAATTCTGATGTTGATGATGAACCGACTGCACAAACCATCTTCATGGCAAATCTGTCTTCAGCAGTTTCATCACCACAAACTAGTCCTTCCAACTCATCCATCATATCTGAGGTACTAAAGTTGTATGATATATGCATAAGGACTGATGAACCGAAGATTCTCAACGAAATACATCAGACTAGTGTTGTCAAGCCAGATGATGTTAAATTGGAAAACAATAATGTTTCTCCAATCTTACAACATGTGGATCACAACGAAGAGTCTGATGTATCAACTAGAGCATCTTCAGTGGTATGTGATAACAATGTGATGCATGAACAAAGGATTCATCCCGAAGTACAACAAACAAACATTTTGGAATCAAATACTGCTGATATGGGAAATACTAACGTTATCCTATATGAACAATATGCGAAACACAACGTCGAATCTGTTGTACAAAATGATGAATCCTCTAATAATCATAATTTGTGTGAATTGGATGAATACACTGCTGTTGTGCCTGATGATACCTTGACCACTAGAATTAAGATTCTTAAAGATCAGGTGACTATTTATCAACAACTTGCAAAATTTGAGCTAACCGAACGTGAACAGAAAATGGATTGGCAGATGTATGCATATATAATTGAAAGAAACTTAAGGGAAGAAGCTTTAAGAATGGAAATCAAATCTTTACAAAATCAAATTGAACAAACTGTTAAACAAAAACAGGAGATTCAGGAAAGTGTAACTGCACTAAAACTTGATTTTCAAAGTAAAGAAAGTAAACTCTTAAATGACTTTTCCAATCTTAAGGCATTAAAGAACAAGCTTGAAAATAAGTTGTACACACAAGGCCAAACCATTCAAACTGCTCAAATGATGCAAAAGCACATTAAGTTGCGTGATGAACATAGCAATAAGGATTTAGGAGTGCCTAAAACGAACTTTCTTAGGAGCTTTTGTGCCACTCAACCTGCCTTATATGATGCTAATGTGATGCTTAAACCTGATCATGCCCCCCCTGATGTGCCATCTACTGAGGAGACTGATGAGATAGAATCAGTCAATAGAGAGAGATTAGAGAATAAAATGAAGGATCCCAAGTGCATTAAAAAACGTGTCAACATTAAACCTCATAACTACTATGAACAGAATCGATTGACTGTTTTTGCACCCCAAACTAAGTTAACACCTGAGCAGATATTTTGGCCCTTAGACGTTGAGAAAATGAAAGCTGAGGAACTTAAGGCCAAAACCCCTCAAAAGTTTGCTACTCCAACAGTGTATCCTCCCAATACACCGATGCACTTAATCCAGTTAGCTCTTCCCACACAATGTAAAACTCTTATTAGCATCTACGTTATTTGTCAAATGTTTGCTAATTTTGATAAAACATGTAAAAAGAGAATTACACCAACGGGAATTACTGAGGGTGAAAGGGGTTTTGAACTAACGAAAGAGTGTTACTTAACTGAAGTCATCCCATTTTTTAAACTTGTCAAAGAACACTTTGAGGGCATGCAAAAATCCCTTGAAAATGAATTAGCCGAAATGAAAAAGGTTTTTCAAAATGTGAAAAATGAGGGAAAACAAATTACAATAGATCTTCAGTATAGTGAAATCGCAAGGAAAAATGCTCTTATCATGAATGACAATATGATTGCTCAATGTGTTGCACAAGATGTATTTTATACTGCTACTGGTTCGTCATTAACTGCTTGTCAATTTCATGAAATGTCTATTGCATTAAATGTTTTCCAGAATCGTGTTGTTGAGCTTGAGGGGGAGAATTTAAAATTGCAAGAAAAAATTCAAAACGATGATCATGATAACATGGTCAGGCATTTTTTGAAACTTGAAGTTGATAATCTTAATTTGCAATTAAAATATCAACATTTAGAAGAAAGGATTAAAATTACAAATTCCAAGACATCCTCGGATGCTCCTGAATTTGATGCATATTTTGAATTAGCCAAATGGGATCACTACGCCAAAAATGACCTTTCGTCACACATGGTCGTTTTTGAACGGTCACACTGTGACATTTTTGCATGACTAAATGTACCAGCGTTAAATAAACAGCCACACTTGATCCGATTTGTGTGACCATTTCGTAAAATATTTGTCACGCATTTGTGTATATATGTGACTAGAGGGTAACTGGTAAATATTTTTCCATCATTTAGTCACGTTTAATTTGGGACGTGTGACCGATGCAAATCAGCTCGAAACATTAGTCACGCTATAGATATACATATGTGACAAATATATGTCACACAATTGACCAGTGTGACCAAAGAAGATATATGGTCACACGAAGTTATTGTATATTCATGTGGCCCCATGACGGGAAATAGTCACACAAAATACACATTTACTTGAATATATCATCTCGAATGTCACATATATTATATATTTATGTGGCCAAAGGACGAACAATAGTCACTCTCAAAAAACATTTGTGTGACTATAAGTTGTTTACGGTCACTACTAATGACTAATCCAACAAAACTTGTGCCTAATTTGTCACACATATTCAGGGTTTTGGTCACTCTTTTTCGATGGAAAAGGCCACGAACTCAACAACGTCACCATATGCCACCTACGGTGGCGGGACTTTTGGTGACACACGACGAAAAAAACGTGTGTGACTATATGCCTATCGTCACGCATTTTGGGCGTGACTGATAGAACTTTTTGTACCAGTGGATGAAAAAATTCAAGCCCACACTAACACGGTTCAAAAATTGAGGGCCTAAATTGCCCAATTGAAGTCTAATAAGAGTGATGTGATTGAATCCCAGAAACCTCCGTCTATAGATTCTCAGAATTTTCAAATTCAAAACATCATCAACCATCTCAAACACGAAAATGATTGTTTACAAGCTAAAAATTCAAAGGTCAAACAACATTACAAAGAGTTATATGATTCGATTAAGATCACACGTGACAAAACCAATGAAAAAATAACTTCTTTGTTAAAGGAATTGAGAATCTAAAGACTCAGGTGAAAGGGAAACTGCCTGCTGCTGCATGTGATAATGTACTCTCCAAGGTCTGTAAATGTAAAAAAAATGCATGTGATGTCGTGAACATTCCGCTTCGTCTTAGGAATAATGAGTTAGTCCATAGTGATTACCTTAGACATCTTAAGGATTGCCTTGACATGCTTTGTGAGACCACTGAAGAGAATAGAATGGTGAGGCCGGCTGATAACACCATCATAGATATATGTTCCTCACCAATAGATCACAAGAGCTCTTAGAATATGCCATTGGTGCATGTCCTAAGACTTTTAGCAAGCGAGATAAGCTTAATGCATCTTCCTCTAAGGTTAAGAACAAGCATGTTACCTTTAACACACCACTTACAGGAAAACAAACAGCAGTGCAACAATCTAATGTTCCCGACATTAATTCTACAGGAGTAAACATTGACACTAAAGCTAGCGGGTCAAAGCCTAGTTGCAATACAAGGAATGATAGGACTTCGCCAGCTAAGAGTGATCAAGGGAAGAAAGTAGAAGACCACCTTAGGAAAAATAAGATTGATCTGAATGTTATGAATCGTGTTGATTCTAGTATTAGCTTAGACGTACTGTAATTAATTCGAATTCTGATGCTACTTGTAAGACATGTAATGACTGTTTAATTTCTGGTAATCATGATGAGTGTGTTAAGACATTTTTGATAGCTTCTAAGTTACTCCTAGTCAAAATTGCTATAAAACATAAACTGGAAAAACGTGTTTGGAAAGCTACAGGAAAGATATTCACCACTGTAGGATATCAATGAAGGCCCACAGGAAAAGTATTTGCTAATGTTGGTCATCAATGGAGACCTACTGGAAGAAAGTTCACTTTAGCAAGTCAGTGCCCATTAACTAACATGACCAATCTTAAGCTTTCAAATGTTAAAGAATGGAAGGCAACTGGTAGAAAATTCCCTCTAGTGACACAATGCCCTGATAATAGGTCCATTGCACCCATTAGTGATGTTGCCTGTGATAACACCATTGCATGTACTAATCCTGTTTCTCTTGAATATGTGTGTGCTAACCAATTGGACCCCAACTGTACTTGGGGATCCATGTTTTTTAGTTATCCATATCTGTCTGGTTTCAAATGCAGGTCGTACAGATCGTCCTTTGGTATTTGGACTCAGGCTGCTCAAAACATATGACAGGAGATTGCTCACGGCTCAGAAATTTCGTGAACAAGTTTATCGGGACTGTTAGATTCGGGAATGATTTTGGTACTATAATGGGTTATGGAGACTATGTGTTTGGTGACAGTGTGATATCCAGAGTTTACTATGTAGAAGGGCTTGGGCACAATCTATTTTCCATTGGTCAATTTTGTGACTCCGATCTTGAAGTCGCCTTCAGNTCACTTTAGCAAGTCAGTGCCCATTAACTAACATGACCAATCTTAAGCTTTCAAATGTTAAAGAATGGAAGGCAACTGGTAGAAAATTCCCTCTAGTGACACAATGCCCTGATAATAGGTCCATTGCACCCATTAGTGATGTTGCCTGTGATAACACCATTGCATGTACTAATCCTGTTTCTCTTGAATATGTGTGTGCTAACCAATTGGACCCCAACTGTACTTGGGGATCCATGTTTTTCAGTTATCCATATCTGTCTGGTTTCAAACGCAGGTCGTACAGATCCTCCTTTGGTATTTGGACTTAGGCTGCTCAAAACATATGACTGGAGATTGCTCACGGCTCAGAAATTTCGTGAACAAGTTTATCGAGACTGTTAGATTCGGGAATGATCATTTTGGTGCTATAATGGGTTATGGAGACTATGTGTTTGGTGACAGTGTGATATCCAGAGTTTACTATGTAGAAGGGCTTGGGCACAATCTATTTTCCATTGGTCAATTTTGTGACTCCGATCTTGAAGTCGCCTTCAGAAAACACACTTGTTTTATTAGAGAATTGGATGGTGTGGATCTTCTGAAGGGTAGTCGTGGTACAAACCTCTACACTATATCTATTGAAGACATGATGCGGTCATCACCTATCTGCTTGTTATCTAAGGCCTCGAAGAACAAATCATGGTTGTGGCATCGTCGTCTGAATCACTTGAACTTCGGTACCATCAATGAGCTCACTCGTAAAGACCTTGTTCGAGGCATGCCCCGGCTGAAATATGAAAAAGATCATCTTTGTTCCGCCTGTCAGCTGGGTAAAAGCAAGAAACACACTCACAAACCCAAACCTATCAATATCATTATGGAAGTTCTTCACACCCTTCACATGGATCTGTGTGCACCAATGAGAATACAAAGCATCAATGGGAAGAGATATGTTTTAGTGGTCGTTGACGATTACTCTCGATTTACATGGGTAAATTTTTTGAGATCCAAGGATGAGACACCCGAGATCATCATTAAACTTATCAAGCAGCTACAAGTTAGACTCAATAAAACTGTCAGATTCGTTCACACAGACAATGGAACAGAGTTTGTCAACAAGCAAGTTACTCAATTTTATGAAAATCTTGGCATAAGTCAACAAAAGAGTATTCCACGAACACCTCAGCAGAATGGAGTCGTTGAAAGACGAAACCGTACCCTTGTAGAAGCTGCTCGAACCATGCTAATATTTTCTAAATCTCCAATGTTCCTCTGGGCGGAGGCAATTGCGGTTGCTTGCTACACCCCAAAATCGATCACTGATTCATCCTCTTCACAGCAAAACCCCCTATGAGCTGGTGCATGGAAGAAAACCTGATCTTTCGTTTCTACGTGTGTTTGATGCATTATGTACCCAACTAACGATAGTGAAGACTTGGGTAAGCTGAAGGCAAAAGCTGATATTGGGATCTTTATTGGTTATGCACCAGATAAAAAGGGTTACCGAATCTACAACAAAAGAACCCGACAAATTATGGAAACCATTAATGTCACGTTTGATTAGCTGACTGAGCATACAGCTCCTGGACACTCCCGTTTTGGACCCGCACCTAACTTTTTGACACCTGGACCAATTAGTTCAGGACTAGTACAGTCTTCCACTACTGCTGCTCCTTATGTACCCCCCACAAGTGAGGAACTGAAGAAGTTATTTGATCCAATGTTTGATGAATATTTTGAGTCATAGCAGATTATCGTGCCTTTACCACAAGTTACAGATCCTAATGTTGTTGCTGCAAATGCCTCTCAAGACACAAATGGTCCATCTGTCTCCATCTCCATTGGTCAAGATGCTCCGTCATCCAGTCATACTCAAGCCACGTCAAACGATCAAGCTTCGTCTGAACATCAAGGAACTGCCTCAAATAATTCTTTTGAAGTAAATCCCAGTGCTCAACCTGTTGATGAGCCATTTGTCAACATATTTGCTCCTGAACCCTCCAATGAGACTACTTCTTCAGAGGATTCAAACACGGCCACTTCAGTTCACAATCATCAACATTATGAGCATTTAAGAAAGTGGACAAATGATCACCCAATTGACAACATCATTGGAAATCCCTCACGTCCGGTATCTACGTGTAAACAACTTGCTACCGATGCCTTGTGGTGCTTCGTCAATTCCATACTATCCAAAGCTGAACCAAAGGATTTCAAAGATGCACTGACTAAAGAATCCTGGTTCACTGCAATGCAAGAAGAAATACATGAGTTTGATCGACTCGATGTATGGGAATTGGTGCCTCCTCCAGGTTGCGCTATGATTATAGCTCTCAAGTGGATCTTCAAAGTAAAGCTTGATGAGTGTGGTGATGTTCTGAAAAACAAGGCTCGACTAGTGGCCAAGGGATACCGACAAAAAGAAGGAATAGACTTTGAAGAATCCTTCGCACTCGTTGCTAGAATTAAAGCCATCAGGATCTTCCTTGCTAATGCGGCCAGTCAGAATATGGTTGTATATCAAATGGACGTTAAGACTGCATTCCTAAATGGCAACTTGAAGGAGGTGGTATAAGTGAGTCAGCCTGAAGGTTTTGTGGACCCTGAACGTCCAAATCATGTGTATCGCTTGAAAAAGGCTCTATATGGACTAAAGCAGGCTCCTAGAGCATGGTATGACACATTGTCCAAGTTCCTTCTTGCTAACAAGTACACCAAAGGTGTTGTTGATCCTACGCTTTTTACCAGAAGATCATGCAAACATCTACTTCATGTTCAGATCTATGTAGATGACATTATCTTTGCTTCGTCTGATCCTATGGAATGTGATCGTTTTTCACAAGAGATGAGCTCTGAGTTCAAATGTCTATGATGGGACAAATGTCATTTTTCTTGGGGTTACAAATCTCTCAAAATCCCAATGGCATTTTTCATCAATCAATCCAAGTATGCTGCGGAAATCTTGAAGAAATTTGGATTTGATTCATGTGACTCAGTTGACACTCCTATGGTAGAAAGATCAAAATTGGATGAGGACGTTGTGGGGACTCCAGTCGACCAAACAAAGTACCGTAGCATGATTGGATCCTTAATGTACCTCACTGCTAGTCGGTCAGATCTTCTATTTGCTGTATGCATGTGTGCTCGATATCAATCCAAACCTACCAAAAGGCATTTGGAAGCAGTCAAGAGAGTCTTCAGGTATCTTCAAGGGACTATCCACATGGGTCTCTGGTATCCTAAAGACACTGCTATGGCCCTCACTGCCTACTCTGATGCTGACCATGCGGGGTGTCAAGACACTCGTCGAAGTACTTCAGGTGGTGCTCAATTTTTAGGTGATAAGCTTGTTAGCTGGTCATCAAAGAGGAAAATGAGTACATCGATCTCCTCCACAGAGGCTGAATACATCGCCATGTGATTTGATGCACGTGATTTGTCGTTGCGGTTGAGCAGGGTTAATGCCTACTCAAGTTTTACATTTATATTTAGCCAACTTTTCAATAACACACACACACTTAACGAGTAGTGTACCCGGTCAGTTTGTATATAATGGTAAGTAGAGTGCCGATCACTAAGAGTGGAAAGATTTATCTAATTAACCTGATCAGTATTTTAATATCCTATGTTAGTTTTACAGCCTAATCTAACTCAAGGGGGTTCAGCCTGAGAGACTGGCACAGATTGATTGAGTTAAACAGTAAATTAAACTTATGAGCATGAATCAGCGGTTAGCATAAACGTACACAGATAGATAATTGAAACTTTAAGAAGACCTGTCCTGATAATTAAGTAGCTTGTCACTTGTTTTATTGCTAGTTTTATATGAAGTGTATATTAGTTAAATCTTTCTCGTTGGATCTCGTTATATCGGCGGGTAAACCCTTAATGATTACTTATGACTATCTTATTTATCCAAAGACGACAGATTAAATAGGCGAGGAAGGGGTATGGCAGCCAAAGCAGTGCTCAGCTAGACACAGAGGTTATCAATGCACTAATATAAGTCACCAAAGACATCATCATATAAACTTTAATTGATGGGAAAGCAATTTTAAGAGGTATGTATGATTTTCCGTAGTCACATACATATGTGATGAGACGAAAAGTGTACCCGTTTTAAGGGGTCATTTAAGCCCTAATTCGAGTAAATATGATCAAATATTGCCCTAAATCGTTCCTTTTGTCATTTTAGGTACTTTTGAGAAGAATTATGGAAAACATGCTAATTTGGACGTTTTTGGAGCATAAAAGTGAAGAAAACGACAAAGTATCAAAAGAAGCTGGAAAACCTACCTGACGGCGTCAGAGTCACAAGGTGACGCCGTCAGCCAACATTGACAAAGGAGTAAAATCTGATTACACTAGACGCCCTATGAAGAAAACAAGATGTTTACACCTGACGGCGTCAGGTGTTAAAGAAAGTAGGCCGTCAGGTGTTAAGCTAAAGAGTGACGGCCCAGACCACATTTACAAGTGACGGCGTCAGAAGTAGATCTAGGCCATCCGAGAACCCTAATGACGGCGAGCTGACGGTGTCAGAACCCATAACCTGACGCTGTCAGAATGTAAAATCTATATATACTTTTCTATTTTTCATTCATTAGTGTGGAACTTTTGGTACAAGTTTGGGAAAAACCCTAAAGACGAATTTGGCTATATTTTCACCCTTGAATCCTTCATGTTCAATTAAAGATAAGTCCTCACTTAAATTAATCAATATGTCTATGTGTTGGTTAATTATATCTTATGCTTGTCTTTCAATTAACATGCTAGGCTAGATTTTTCTTGTGTTTGCTTAGATCTAATGAAACCTAACTGTTAATTATTGGTTGATTGGTGTGTTATTACTTTGTTGGGATGAATGTTTCATCAATGTTAGGCTTAAGAAAACTGGCAATACTCCTATATGGTAACATGCTTGAACGTCTTAAGAAACATGTAACTAAGGCATACTAGGTTATTAAGGTAGTATTTAACGCATGAGCCACTGTTTACAATCCCTATGATTATGTGTACGCATAGTTGTAGGAGGAGATAAGAGCTCATAGAATTGGGGAGATATGTATGCCACCCCATGAATTGTTAAGGAATACACCCGTCATCCACGCAAGTAATACATACACCAATTAACCGGTAAAAGATAGTTAGGGAGTAAGGAAGTCTAAGTAAACACATTTGTCTCCATATAAGTTTTCACAACCACAATAGTTTAGTTATTTTATTTTTATTGCAATTGTAGTTTTTGGGTTAGTTGACTAGCAACTAATTCCGCCCACTCCTCCAAAACCCGAGATTTTACTTGCTTTCCATAAAATATAAAAATACAAAAATAATCTTCCTTCACCTTTAGACCTTTTAGAGTAGTTTTTCTATCCTAACGAACACTATTCCCTGTGAGAGAACGATCAATCCCCCGTACTTACCACTACACTATACTACACCGACCAGGTACACTGCCTGGTGGGATTGCAAGCTTCTCAAGATCCCTTGAGAGGTAAAACCTGTTGCGTGGTCGCAATCCCACGTCATCAAGTTTTTGGCGCCGCTGCCGGGGAATAGTTATTGTTTAGGTAGAATTTTTATTTTATTAGGTCTACTCACTAGATTCCTTTCTAGTGAGATTTTTATTTTATTTTTCTAGGATTTCTTTAGTCTATCTATTTTCTTCGTGTTTTTGTTCGTAACCATTACCATCCGCCATCATGGAAGGTGGTAACCTCCTTGATCCCAACAACCCACCTCAACCAAACCACCCACCACAACCAAACCAACCTCCTAGAGCCCGTACCTTAGGAGAGTATTCCCGACCTAGCCACCATGGCTATCGCAACACCATTGAGCTCACTCAAGGAGCCAATGTCACTCCCTTGCGATCCGACACCATCCGGTTGGTGCAAAGCGGATGCGCATTCCATGGACTTCGTTCCGAAGATCCAAATCAACATCTCAAGGATTTCCTCAAAATCGTAGATTCTATAGACCTTGATGTTGCCACTCGAGAGACGACCCGATTGCGTCTCTTCCAATTCTCTCTGCGAGACCATGCTAGTCAGTAGCTAGAGCGTCTACCCGCAGGATCCGTCACCTCTTGGGATGATCTCACAACTCATTTCCATGCGCAAATTTTCCCACCGGGGAGAACTACCAAGCTAAGGAATGATATCTTGGCGTTCCAACAACGCCAAGGCGAAACCCTCTACGAGGCATGGACTCGATTTAAGGACTTACTCCAAAAAGTCCCTCACCATGGCATAGACCTTTGGCTCCAAGTCCAAATCTTCTATGACCATATCAATATCCCCACGAGGCAAACCATTGACCAAGCGGCCAATGGCAAGCTACGTGATCTAAGTGCGAAACAATCATGGGATCTCCTAGAAGATCTTGCTCTATATGACAACGAAAGTTGGAATGATCTCCGTGATTTGAATAAGACGGTCAAGGCAATATCTTTGCCTTCAAATAATTCAAGGACTTCCGACCGTAGGATCATAGAACTTGAAGACCAAGTCAAGTTTCTTATGAAATCCTACGAGGCTCCTAAACCTTCAAGCCAAGTGAATAAAATTACTTCTTCATGTAAATTATGCAGTGGTCCCCACGACACTCATAACTGCATGGAACTCCCCAAAGAAGCCTTCAAGGAATTCACCTATTCACGTATCAACAAGGCGAGGAAGAATTGGCCCATTGTTGACCAGAAATCTAAGGAACCGAACAAGTATTATGAGGCATGGAAGGATAAACCGAATTTCAGTTGGAACCAGACTCGTAGAGTATCGTTTAATGACTCTCCTCCGCTTACATGGTCTGAGCACCATCCGCCCTTGAGTGTGCCCAAGCAGGATCCTGAAGAAATCCTGCGGAAATTCATCCTGTCTCAAGAAATAAGGCTTGCGAAACTCGAAACTCAGTTCAGACAACAGCAAGCTGACATGAGTAACAAGGTTGGTAACCTAGTTGACATAATAAATGGTCGCCTTGCTGGTGAAATGACGCGAGTCGAGGAGGTCAAGTCTGTCACCATCCTCAGTCCGCCGACCTCGCCGGTAAAAATTAAGAGCCCCAGTAAACTCTTCAAACACCTATCACCAGACAAGAAAGAAGTGAAGAAACCCTCTGCCTCGACCGCACCAACCCATTTCGTTAACACCATTACCACGATAACCGTGCCCAAGCCCGTCACGGATCAACAGCAAACCAGTGAAAGGGATAATAAGGATGAAGATGATATCCTCAAGACTAACCATGGGGAGACAGAGAACCCCTTGGACTTGATCAAGGATTCATCCACTCATGAGACGGGAAATAGGAACGAAGCGGATAAGGAGCTTAAAGAGTCTCCTGGATTCATTGATGGCTCCCTTATGGAGGAACTTGAGAGAGGCACAACAAAATTATACATCGGATTCAGAGAAAGGATAGAGGAGGGTACCTCTGATGTTTTCAAAATTTCCTGCACCGCTAGAAGAAAGTTGATAGAAAATGCTTATGTAGACCCCAATTCCTCTATGAATGCAAAATCCCTTTCTCTGTATAACGAGGCCTTCAATGAACAGGTTACATATAAGGGGTTTAACATCATTGGGACAGTTGGAAGGGTGCCAATTGTGATAGGGAAGTTCTCCTTTAACATTGACCTAACCATAATCAACGACATGAACTCAATCATTAGCCCATACCTGACTAACCTTGTCTTAGGAAAGCCGTTCATAAAGGCGACGGGAGTGATACTCGATGAAAGGAGTAATAGCGCATTATTTACCGATGGTGTTAGGGAAGTGATCTTTCGAGATGGTAATGAAGAGGTGTATGAGTATCAACCACCGGAAATTCGTAACACATGAAGGTTGCAAGACAGAAGGCCTGGTAGGATAAAGCGAGGCGATCCAACTAATCTCAAAATATCTTGTATGATCGGTCACAAGCACTTTTATAATGTTTACATTGACACGTGCTTGC
>LBNU01028045.1:1236-17557 GCA_014162995.1 Artemisia annua | reverse complement strand
CCCAAATCGCCTTAGCCTACCTTGTATGCACTCACCTTTAGTGCATTATTTTGACAACATTTGTGTTAAACCCTTTGTTAATTATCTAATCGATTACATGGTTGCTAAGTCGAGTCATATCCTTGTACATATTGTTTTGGGACGATTGGGACTCAAAGGTAAAGTACTAGTGTAATGGAGTAATGGGGAAGAGCAACATTGTTACCCCCATATGTGCTAAATATTTTAAAAGTACTCCAAGTTTTTCAATTATCTTAATTCGAGTCCATAGTATAGTAATGGTAAAGTTATGTAAAAATTCAAGTGTAAGGGGAGAACCGAGGGCCCTATGATGTATTATTTTGGATGGTAGGGTAAGAATGTATGCAAAAGAAAAAAAAATAAAAAAAATAATCAAGAAAAATACAAAAAAATTAGAAAAAGAAAAGTAGAAAAAACATACGGACTACCATCCCGTTTCTTTTATGTTTCTTTTAATGTTTTTGTTATTTTGTTTTAGCTTAAGATTGAGTCGAGTCTTGGCTTAGCAACATTGTATAGTGCATGTATTTGATCATGATAGTTAACTCGCCACCATAAAAATACCCTTATTCCAACCAAACCGTGTTTATCATATCCCTACACCTTACATTACAACCCTTTGGAAAACCCTCTTTGATAGTTTATCTTAGGTGCTTACGCCTAGTGGAAGAGTAATTGATCCTCTCCCAAGCCTATGGTAATCTATTTGCTATGACAGGTAGTGAGATATTTTCCGTTTTCATTTATGAGATATAATTCTATGACACTTGAGAGATGAGAGTATCCAAACACTATTTGTGAGGTGCTAGTGTATGATTTCTGTGCTTATTATGATTAGGGTCGAATGACTATTCGTTGTAATTACTTTTATATTTGTGTTAAATGACCCCTAACTCATATTTTGATTGGAATAAAAGCTTATTTGCTTGAGGACAAGCAAATCTCAAGTGTAAGGGTATTTGATGAGATGAAAAGTGTACCCGTTTTAAGGGGTCATTTAAGCCCTAATTCGAGTAAATATGATTACATATTGCCCTAAATCGTTCCTTTTGTCATAGGTACTTTTAAGAAGAATTCTGGAAAACATGCTAATTTGGACATTTTTGGAGCATAAAAGTGAATAAAACGACAAAGTCTCAAAAGAAGCTGGAAAACCTACCTGACGGCGTCAGAGTCACAAGGTGATGCCGTCAGCCAACATTGACAAAGGACTAAAATCAGATTACACTAGACGCCCTATGAAGAAAATAAGATGTTTACACCTGACGGCGTCAAGTGTTAAAGAAAGTAGGCCGTCAGGTGTTAAGCTAAAGAGTGACGGCCCAGAGCACATTTACAAGTGACGGCGTCAGAAGTAGATCTAGGCCATCCGAGAACCCTAATGACGGCGAGCTGACGGCGTCAGAACCCATAACCTGACGCCGTCAGAATGTAAAATCTATATATACTTTTCTATTTTTCATTCATTAGTGTGGAACTTTTGGTACAAGTTTGGGAAAAACCTTAAAGACAAATTTGGCTGTATTTTCAAGGGTTTTTCACCCTTGAATCCTTCATGTTCAATTAAAGATAAGTCCTCGCTTAAATTAATCAATATGTCTATGTGTTGGTTAATTATATCTTATGCTTGTCTTTCAATTAACATGCTAGGCTAGATTTTTCTTGTGTTTGCTTAGATCTAATGAAATTATTAATTATTGGTTGATTGGTGTGTTATTACTTTGTTTGGATGACTGTTTCATCAATGTTAGGCTTAAGAAAACTGGCAATACTCCTATATGGTAACATGCTTGAACGTCTTAAGAAACATGTAACTAATGCGTACTAGGTTATTAAGGTAGTATTTAACGCATGAGCCACTGTTTACAATCCCTATGATTATGTGTACGCATAGTTGTAGAAGGAGATAAGAGCTCATAGAATTGGGGAGATATGTACGCCACCCCATGAATTGTTAAGGAATACACGCGTCATCCACACAAGTAATACATACACCAATTAACCGGTAAAAGATAGTTAGGGAGTAAGGAAGTCTAAGTAAACACATTTGTCTCCATATAAGTTTTCACAACCACAATAGTTTAGTTATTTTATTTTTATTGCAATTGTAGTTTTTGGGTTAGTTGACTAGCAACTAATTCCGCCCACTCCTCCAAAACCCGAGATTTTACTTGCTTTCCATAACATATAAAAATACAAAAATAATCTTCCTTCACCTTTAGACCTTTTAGAGTAGTTTTTCTATCTTAACGAACACTATTCCCTGTGATAGAGCGATCAATCCCCCGTACTTACCACTACACTATACTACACCGACCAGGTACACTGCCTGGTGGGATTGCAAGCTTCTCAAGATCCCCTGAGAGGTAAAACCTGTTACGTGGTCGCAATCCCACGCTCATCAGTATGCCCATCTATCCTGATGAATTAAAGTGTACTATTACAATAAAACAAAACTACTTAATGAATTAAATACATGCAGGACCTTCTTACAGCTCTAATATCTTCGTTTGGGGTGTGTCTTGTGTTGCTTCTTTGATTGAACTCGGCTCCTTAGGGTTATGTTGCACATAAAATTCGTCTAGGTCTTGGGGTATTTATAGTTTCTGTCTTAGGGTACGATGCGGCGTATGTAATGAGCAGATGCGGCGCATTTACTTAACTTCGTGTGGGGTCCAAGATTAATATATTCTGGAATATTCGTACACCGTCTTTAGATGCGGCGTAAGTTGAATCTTTATGCGGCGCATGTCCTTTAGTATCTTGGACTGTATCTGGTGAAGTATTGATAGTGATACGCTGTATGTCAGAAGTATAATGCGGCGTATCTGGAGTAGAACAAGCTTGATCTTCTTCGTTGACCAAAGTTTCATAAGCGGCGCATCGTAGAATTCCATGCGGCGCATTCTTCAAAGTTAGGCAATGGTCTTCGAATTCATCTAAGTATGATATTGCGGCGTATCTGTTGAGAGAGATACGGCGCATCTTCTGGATTTTAGTAGACTTTTGACATCTTGCTCGTTTGCTCCATAATTAGTCCAAAATCGCCAAGTTTCACCTATTACCTGTTTTTACCTGAGAATCACTAAAGTAAACATTAAAGTACCGATTCTCATACATAATAAAGTAAAACAAGTCAAATAAATAAGATAAATGATGATAATAATATGTACTTATTTGAGTTCATCAAATATCCCCCCACTTGAACTTTACTTGTCCCCAAGTAAACCTTAGATTTTACTTATAAAAATGTATCCTAAAGGTATTAGGATTTATTTTTATAGTTAATGCATGTATTCGTCTTATCATAATCACACAACCAAACACTTAACGAGTTAGAAACAAAATATTTTTTCAATATAAAACAATTCTAAATCGTTTAGTTGCTTAGTTGTGACGAATATTCTATCATAAGCTTGTCAAGTATACGCATCTCCCCCACTAAAGCTAAGGAGTAACAAGTCTAAAGCGGTAAAAAGGGTTTTGAGGCTTAAGGGTTAAACCTAGCTTTGTTCAAACATCTCCTGCATAAACTTAGTAGATCGCTAGCGCGAGTCTTCGACGCTTCAACTAACGGATGGTCACTAGTGTGCTTCTCGAATCGCTGGCGCGTTATTTGCATAACGGATGGTCACCAAGTTACATACTAGATCGCTAGCGCGTTAATCAATTAATCTAATACTCGGATGGTCACTACCTTATTCATACATTTAACATTCTTACTTAGGCATCATCATATCCGGATGCTCGAAAGCTAACAACGAATATAACAATACGGTTGGGTAGGGATAACATTTAGGATATAAATTTGTGAAAAATAAAAAAATAAACAAACAAATAAATTAAAATCCTAAGTGTGGTTAATTACTTTCCCATTCATACCATGAATAAGACTCATATCATTGAATAACTCACGCTTTTTACTCATGTAACTCATGCTTTAGGTAGACACGAATTATACTCAATAAAATCTTAAAAAAAGAATAATCCTTAGTTGGCGTTCCCATAACGGCCAACTCCCATTCAATCCATAAATATAATAAAACAACAAATAGTGGTGATATCTACCACTTAATACAAAACTTTACATAAGTTGGTTAAACAAACTTCCAACTTCTTTTCTTTCTTTTTCTTTTCTATTTTTTATTTATTATTATTTTTTTTAATGATGTGTAAAATTTCACAACTTTTTCCATCACAATTTTTCCGGATAATTTTTCTATACTTTTCATAACTTTCAGAAATAACTGTAATAGTGAAAGTAGTAAACACACGAAAAATAAACTAAAAAAATATACAATATGTACTTTCACTCTAATTGCATTGTGCAATTTCCCGACCTAACCAAAGATAATGAATTACGCACGCGAACACAGGTAATGTAAGGAAACACTCTTTGCCTAAAGTAACTAACCACGAATTTTAATCTACAGGGTAGGCTAAGGTGTAAGGGTGTAACGAAACATTTTTAACAAAGGTGTAAGAAACGAAAGGAATGGCTCTGAGGGTTTTTCTAAGGGTATCTTACTCTAAAAGTGAGAGTAAACAATAAGGTTTATATGGGGGTTAACTAACCAATGTAGTTAGTTAATATAACATAACATATAAAGGCTTTTTGGGTGTAATCCTAGAAATTTACCAAGTTAGACAAGTCACTCCAATTATATCGATAATACTCATTATGGTGGTCTCGAATAGTATACAAGCCAAGTTCTAAAGTTTACAAGTCACCGACACACTAAAGTTTTGTTTTTTGGATGAAATAAGGTTATGTGTGCGGTTATGTAATTTAGACTTAAACAAAAACATGCTAAATTTTTTTTAAATTTGATATATTAAGCGTATTTTAAGCATATTTTGAAAAGTTTAGGACAAGTAAGCGTTCTAATTCTCCATCCCGCCACTTAAGTTAAACAACGTCCTCGTTGTTTGTGTCAAAGGTTAAAAGCTGGAAAATAAATGAATTAGAATGGAAAAATTTCCCTGATATTTGCTCGGAATGATCCTCCATTGCGTTTATGAGCAAAAATTAACTTTCTTGTGGATGAGAACGTTTAAGCTTCATGAATGATGTTTCCACAAAAAGTGCAGGAATCTATAATACCACCTAGGCTTTAACACACCTGAGTTAAGAAGGTTCAAACTTGCATAATACATTAGTAGTTAGAAAATAAAACCTAAAAAATTAAAAATCATCAGGTCAGTCGATACGCCGCATCCTATGGAAGAGGATGCGCCGTATCGAGCCTGGAATTAATACGAATCAGAATAAAAGATGCGTCGTATCCTTAACCAGGGATGCGCCGCATTAAATAAACTGACAAAATGTTTTAAAGTCTAAAAAATAAATAAAAAGAAAAAATGCAGAAAAATAAAAAGATATGACCAGTGCAGATGATACGCCGCATTCCATGATGGAGATGCGCTGCATCCTCTGCAGGCCTGACAGACTCGACTCAAACATAAAAATAAGATAAAAGTTCCGGGTTGTCTCCCGTTCAGCACTTGTCTTTATTCCAGAGTCGTCAAGTTAGACTCACGTTCAGCTCCTAGTAGCGATCATTAAAGTAGTCGGAAGCGTCGCGCTCCCTTATCATTAGTCCAGTTGTATCGACCACATCTTGCCCGTCCTTGATTTCCACTCCATGTTTTTCCAATATCTGTATAAACAAAATTCTAACCATTTCGGGTAGAGAGGATAAAGTAATGAACGGGAGATTCTTATTATCATACAAGCATAAATATCCAAGATGTGTTGGTAGCTCAACAAACAAAACTTTTTTTCTTAACAATCAGCCTACGTTTGTTAATACTTTCACAATTACACAACTCGTTTCCAGAATTGTTAATTACATTACGCTTAGGTTTCTCATGATCGGGATTAGTTAAATTGTCTTCGATCAATGTCCCTTCCATTATTCTAGCGTCTAGATCGACGTCTACATTTTCTCCTAATCCTAGCATATAAACGCCTCTAATTATGCTCTTAACCGGATTTTCACATTTATAGACTAGTTTGTCATTCCCTACTTTTAATGTATTTTTCTTTTAAACACATTAATCTTAGCGTGGGCTGTAGACAAGAAAGGTCTTCCAAGGATTAAGGGAATCTTAACATCCTCGGGTATATTAGTATTATAAAGTCTACGGGGAACACAAACTTCTCGATCCTAACTAGCACGTTTTCAGCAATCCCCTCAGGTCATTTTACAGTTTTATCAGCGAATTCAATAAGCAGTTTAGTTGGTGCCAATTTTCCTAGTCCTAGGGTAGTAAATGTCTTAAGGGGCATAACACTAACACTAGCTCCTAAATCAGCTAATGCATTATTGAAAGACATGTTATTAATTGAGCACGGTAGAGTAAAACTTCCTGGGTCTTTTTCTTTATGAGGAAAGGCTTGTTTATCGGTTGCAGAGCTCTCTTCTTTCATTGCAGCCTTGATCTCCTCTTCAATTCTTGACTTCTCTTTGAGTAGCCTTCTTACACTGATTGAAGAGTTAAAGAAATATTGGGGTTTCAAAACATTACCATTCTTCAATTGTTCCGGAAAAGGTATTTTGGCATGACTTCTTCGGTAGTGGTTATGGCTTTGACATGATCTCTTGGATTAGTTTCAGTTGAGCTAGGTAGACCTCCAATTCCCCTTTCTTGAAGAACCTTGCTCATCTGACCAATTTGTTGTTCTAAGTTCTTGATCGAAGCACCTTGATTCCTTGTGGTGGTTTCTATTGAAGCTCGGATTGCCTTGATCAAGGCAGTGTTCTCTTCATGTCTCTTAGAAGCATCGGCCATAATTTGCTTTAAAGTATCATCCAAAGTTTGCCTTCTCTCTTGATATGAGGGATTTCCATTGTACTTCTGATAGTAACCTGGAGCAGCTTCCCTAAACTTTCCTGAAGGTTGGAATGGCTGACCAAATTGTGTGTAGTATGCTTCTTCAAAGGTTTCACTTTCATTCTTTGTAGGGCAATCCTTGGTGTATTGAGGACCTTGGTATTTTTCACATCCAACTTGGGCAACATATGCTTGTTCATCTCTTTTCTTTATATCTCTACTAATTTTGTCTAATTGAGCTTGTATAGCAGCAAACCCGTCAGAATTAGTGCTGCTTCTAGATCTAGTAGAGGTTCCATTGTGCCATTTTTGAGAATGATCATCAGCTTCTTGGATTGCTTTCCTAGCATTTGCTGCACTCATTTGTGGTACAGCCCCCTTTGCATCCAAGATTTGTCTAGTAGGCACGTCCAATCCTTGATAAAATAATATTACCTCCTACATTGTGGTTAGATAGTGTTGAGGACATTTTATCAATAGATTTTTGAAACGCTCCCAAGCCTGATAAAGAGTTTCATGCTCTTGCTTAAAATTGTTGATAGCCTCCATCTTCTTAGTAGTTTTAGCAGGTGGACAATATCTTTTGAGGAATTTGCTCTTCAGTTCTTCCCATGTAGTGATTGAACCAGCTGGTTCATTTCTTAGCCACTTATTAGCAGCTCCTTTGAGTGAAATTGAGAAGATTCGAAGCATAAGTTGATCGTCAGAAACTCTTTCTGTAGTGCATAAATCTGCAATCTCTAGAACCTTATCCACATGTTCATTAGCATCTTCATTCTCTGTCCCACTGAAAGCATTCTCTCTAAATTTCTTGAGAAACTAACCCTTCAACTCAAACTTTGACTTGTCGTCAAACTTTGGCCTAGCAACTCCTGAACTGTAGTCGGATCGGGTTTTGTTCATGTATTCCTCCCTAGTAGTGTTTTCCGTCATTGTTTATGTTTCGACTTCTGGTATGTGCTTATTCACATACCTTTTATTCACCATTTTGAGACTCTAAAAGACCAAAAACTAACGTTAAACGCCAAAGATATCGTGTTTTTGTGTTTGTGACTGTGCAGGAAAGGATATTGCAAAAACAACATGAAAATCAACCAAAAACCCCTAAAATGAGCACGAGATGTGGAAAAGTGTCAAGAAGCCGAGTCAACGATGATATCTACTTAAGAAAAGCCCGTGACAACGAATTTATCTCTTAAAGGCTCAAGAAAATGAAAGAGACACTTAATCGAAGCTCAAAGATAATTATCACGATAAGCTTCCCAAATTCGAGCAAGCGATCACTTTTACATCTTTGAAGACTTTTAGAGAACACGTCAACACGAAGCCTCAAAGTTACAAGACGTTACATTTAGAAGTGTTAGACGTTTATTAGTTTGATAATGTAGTTTATGTGTGTTTTCTTGAGATGTAAAAGTCTAGGGGGCAAAATGTACACGAAGGCAAACTTGGACTCCCCCTAGCATGATAAATACCCCATGGGTGGCTTCATTTTGAAGCAAGTAGGTAGTTAGTAGGTCTTAGTAAGTTTTTAGTTTTTATTTAGTGTAAGTTTTATTTTTAATGCAAGCTTATTTTCATGTCTTATTTTTAAGCTTATTGTCTTTCATCTTAATCTTTCTCATAAATCTTTACAAGTTTTGGGTCTTTATTTACGTCTATATCAATCTTTCATAAAAGCTTTTATATTGTTTTTGTCACCTTTGCATGTTCTAGTCGAATGAAAAATATGGTTTAGGGTTTGGTTTAGTCGTGGCTTATTAAGCTTATTTTCAAGCTTATTTAGCTTTTTAAATTAGTTCTTTAGAAAGCTTTTATTAGACTTTACTTATTTTAATCTCTTTGTCACGTTAAAATAAAGTTCCAATCTATTTCTTTTTCATTTTTGCGAGTTTGGGTTAAAAAGATTTAGGGAATAGCGAGTATGGTGTTTTTGGTTCAAAGTTGCGAGTATGGTCATTGATTTTGCGAGTATGAGCACCTTTCCTAGCGAGTATCATTTAGGGAATTGCGAGTGTGGGTCCAAATAATAGCGAGTATGAAACGTTTTTTTTTATAGCGAGTAAGAGTCAATATTTCTAGCGAGTATGCTATAAGATTATGCGAGTTTCATCTTGGCATAAAAGCTTGCGAGTATGTTCTTCTTCTCAATAGCGAGTATGGTCTTTTTCTTGAAGTCTTTTGCGAGTTTCAACTCTTGTTAATTGCGAGTATGAGTCTTTCTTTTAATCTTGCGAGTATGGTCTTTACTTATTAAAACTTTGTGTCGAGTTTTTTGTTAGTCTAAGTTTTCTTTGAGTCGAGTTATTATTTCTTTTACAAGCCGGGTTTGGCTTCTCATTACCTCATCGTCCTTTCGAGTGAGGATTTTATTTAGTTCTTATCTAAACGAAACTCTGCCGATTTTTCTTAAAATCTTTTTAACTTAGTTTATTTCCTTATCTTCTTAGTTCATTAAATCTTTTATAAGCTTTACGTTTAATTTTCATTTATTAAATTTAAAATCCAAAAACATTTTACGTTCTTAGTTTACTTTTCTTTCTTAAACCTTTCTTTCTTTTTTAATTAACTTTGTTTCATCGAGTTTAATGTTTTCCTTTGTTCTTAATTTTATTTCTTTTAAACACGTTCTTATTTTCTAAATTGTTGAGTTTTAAAAGTTTTCTCGTAGTGTAAACAAAACCAAATATAATCCTTCAAACTTATTCATCTCACATAACTCACGACTCGAGTGACAAGATCAATTCAACCCTCGTTGGGACAACGATCCGTGTTTAAGCTTCACCGCTTGATTTCAACGCATCAAATTCCTATTTTTCTTGTTCAGAAAAATAATCAAGCTCTGAAGAACTTGAAAGGTCAAAGCTTGTTGTGTTAAAAAGCTTTTTAAGTGAATGAAAAGCTCGCTCAGGTTCTTCGTAAGGTTTAATTAGGTTCTTGGTCGAACTTCTGGTCATGCACTACATGAAATCATCACAAAAGAATCAGTAGGGTATGTTCAAGAAAGTGGAATATCAGTAAATTAAAAACGAAAACGGAATACGAAAAATAAAAGTTGCTGATATCTGCAGATGATGCGCCGTATCCTTGAAAGAGGATACGCTGTATCTT
Organism: Artemisia annua; assembly: GCA_014162995.1. Taxonomy (NCBI): domain Eukaryota; kingdom Viridiplantae; phylum Streptophyta; class Magnoliopsida; order Asterales; family Asteraceae; genus Artemisia; species Artemisia annua. The sequence continues at coordinate 7,588 of LBNU01028045.1, read as the reverse complement.
ATTACGTTAAAATTAAATCAGACTTTTATTTAGAAAATAGATACGCCGCTTTTGAATTAGAATGCGCCGTACCTGTTAAATATCAAAAATCAGTTATATTTATAAAAATTAAATGCGCTGCATAAGCAGAAGCTAATGCGCCGTATTTTCGTTACGCTTCAAAATACAAGATTTTTGTTTCAGTAGATGCGCCGTATCGATAAATCGATGCGTCGCTTCTGTTTAATTAATTCGAAAACTGTTTTTAGTTTAAATATTAAATACGCCGTATCTGTAAAAACAGATGCGTCGCATGGCGTTAGGGTTTCGAAAAATTATTATTAAAAACAGAATACGCCGTTTTTGGGGAAAAGATACGTCGCAATCGAATTATTAAACGCGTTGTATTTTTATAAAATTAAAATGCAATACGCCGCATCTGCTGCGGCGTATCGTTTGTATCAGCACAATACAACGACAGCAGTAAGTACAAAAAATTAAATAAAAATAAAATAAAAATAAAATTACAGAAAATAAAAAACAAACAAAAACAGTAAATATAAAAATTATACAATGAATGCAATCTAATTAATATACAACAAGTTAGTGGTTAAAATATAAAAACCTAATAAAAAGAAAATCTAATTAAATTACTAATCAAATTAATAGATAAATACAATTCACTCCCCGGCAGCGGCGCCAAAAACTTGATGCACGTGATGTGTCGTTGCGGTTTAGCAGTGTTAATGCCTACTAAAGTTTTACATTTATATTTAGCCGACTTATCAATAACACACACACTTAACGAGCAGTGTAGCCGGTCAGTTTGTATATAATGATAAGTAGAGTGTCGATCACTAAAAGTGGAACGATTTATCTAATTAACCTGATCAGTATTTTAATATCCTAAGTTAGTTTTACAGCCTAATCTAACGCAAGGGGGTTCAGCCTGAGAGACTGGCACAGATAGGTTGAGTTAAACAGTAAATTAAACTAATGAGCATGAATCAGCGAATAGCATACACGTACACAGATAGATAATAGAAACTATACGAATACCAGTCCTGATAATTAAGTAGATTGTCACTTGTTTTATTGCTAGTTTTATATGAAGTGTATGTAATTAAATCTTTATCGCTGGCTCTAATCACATCGGCGGGTCCACCCTTAATGATAACTTATGACTATCCTATTTATCTAAAGACGTTAGATTAAATAGGTGAGGAAGGGGTATGGTAGCCCAAGCAAAGCTCAGTTAGACACATAGGTTATCAAAGTACTAATATAAGTCACCAAAGACATCATCATATAAACTTTAATTGATGGGAAAGCAATTTTAAGAGGTATGTATGATTTTCCGTAGTCACATACATATGCCCATCTATCTTGATGAATTAAAGTGTACTATTACAATAAAACAAAACTACTTAATGAATTAAATACATGCAGGACCTTATTACAACTCTAATATCTTCGTTTGGGGTGTGTCTTGTGTTGCTTCTTCGACTGAACTCGGCTCCTTAGGGTTATGTTGCACATAAAATTCGTCTAGGTCTTGGGGTATTTATAGTTTCTATCTTAGAGTACGATGCGGCGCATGTAATGAGCAGATGCGACGCATTTACTTAACTTTGCGTGGGGTCCAAGATTAATATATTCTGGAATATTCGTACACCGTCTTCAGATGCGGCGTAACTTGAATCATTATGCAGCGCATGTCCTTTAGTATCTTGGACTGTATCTGGTGAAGTCTTGATAGTGATATGCCGTATGTCAAAAGTATAATGCGGCGTATCTGGAGTAGAACAAGCTTGATCTTCTTCGTTGACCAAAGTTTCATAAGCGGCGCATGATAGAATTCCATGCGGCACATTCTTCAAAGTTAGGCAATGGTCTTCGAATTCATCTAAGTATGATATTGCGGCGTATCTGTTGAGAGAGATACGACGCATCGTCTGGATTTCAGTAGACTTTTGACATCTTGGTCGTTTTGCTCCATAATTAGTCCAAAATCGCCAAGTTTCACATATTACCTGTTTTTACCTTAGAATCACTAAAGTAAACATTAAAGTACCGATTCTTTTACATAATAAAGTAAAACAAGTCAAATAAATAGGATAAACGATGATAATAATATGTACTTATTTGAGTTCATCATCATCCTGTTGTGCTCAAATCCTATGGATGAAATCACAATTGTCTGACTATGGCTTTGTTTACAACAATATTCCGATGTAATGTGACAACAAAAGTGCAATCGCTCTTTGCTGCAACAACGTCCAACACTCCAGATCAAAGCACATTGATATTCGACATCACTTCAATAGGGAACAAGTGGAAAAGGGGATTGTGGCACTTTACTTCGTAAGGACAGAGTTTCAGCTGGCTGACATCTTCTCTAAGGCACTACCAAGAGAACGGTTTCAATTTATTCTCCCGCGTCTTGGAATGAAGAGTCTCACTCCTGAATCACTCAAAAGTCTTTAGGAAGAAAGTGATGAGTAATGGATTTGCTTCACATATCCTTGTTCATAACTTTAAAACCAAAAAGAAAATACAAAAATATAAAACCTAGAAAAACCATAAAAAATATGAAAAACACAAAAAAAAAAAGCATTCAAATCTCCTCTTTTTCTGTGTTCAAGAAAAATAATCAAGCTCTGAGAACTTGAAGGTCAAAGCTTGTTGTGTTAAAAAGATTTTTTAAACGTGAATGAAAGCTCGGGCTCAGGTTCTTCGTAAGGTTATACATTAGGTTCTTGGTCGAACTGTCTGTCATGCACTACATGAAATCATTCACAAACAGAATCAAGTAGGTATGTTCAAGAAAAGTGGAATACCTCAGTAAATTAAAAACGAAAACGAATACGAAAAAAATAAAAGCTTGCTGGATTATCTGCAGATGGATGGCCTGTATCTTGAAAAGGGATACGACTGTTCTCTATTACGTTAAAAATTAAATCAGACTTTTATTTAGAAAATAGATACGCCGCTATTGAATTGAATGCGCCCGTACCTGTTAAATATCAAAAACAGTCGTTCTTAGTTTACTTTTCTTTCTTAAACCTTTGTTTCTTCTTTAATTAACTTAGTTTCATCGAGTTTAATGTTTTCCTTTGTTCTTAATTTTATTTCTTTTAAACACGTTCTTATTTTCTAAATTGTTGAGTTTTAAAAGTTTTCTCGTAGTGTAAACAAAACCAAATATAATCTTTCAAACTTATTCATCTCACATAACTCACGACTCGAGTGACAAGATCAATTCAACCCTCGTTGGGACAACGATCCGTGTTTAAGCTTCACCGCTTGATTTCAACGCATCAAATTAATGGCGCCGCTGCCGGGGAGCGGTTGATAAGATTTAGTCGTTCGATCGTTTGAGTAATGTGTTTTGAAGAACCTTCTTTCGAGAAGTTAATGCTTTTGTAAATATTTTCAAAATATAAAAACACAAAAATATTTTCTCTTCAAATTTGTTTTCACTTTTTACTTTCCACTTTTCTAAAATCAAAAATCCAAAAAGATTTTCCTTTTCAAAATTGGTTTTCACTTTTGTTTAATTCTCTTGGATTCATTATGTGTTCGTTGTGGTGAACCACTCTATGGTTTACTTTGTCGATGGTGTACGTGCGAAAGGTGTGGTAATGATCTTCAGAAAGGATGCTGTTCGAATTGTAATTCTTACACCTATGATCAAAACCCGAATTCATACAACAACTGTCCAAATTTTTCTGACTACCCACCTCAGCCCTACTTATCTTCGTTCGATCAATCTTTCTGTAATGGATGTGGAAATCGTTTGGATCCGACTTCGAATTATTGTCAATGGTGTATTTGCATGAGGTGTGGTAGAAACCTTATTAATGGATTCTGTTCGTTTTGTGCTTTTGAAAATGAAAACTCATATTCTCAAAATTTTAATTCGAACTTTTCCAATTATCCTCAAAATGATTCTTACTTCCCTCCTCAAAACCTTTATGAGCAAGAACCGTATTTCAACAACAATTCAGTCCAAGATACTCCGAATTTTGAGCAATCAAAAGAAGAACTACTCAGTCTAATGAAGGAGTGTAAAGAGATAATTCTTAGAAGAAACCAAGAAAAAGAAAACTTTGAGGAGAGCGGAGAAGACGAGTCTTTGAAAGAAGAAAACGAAATCAATTCTTCGAGTGGCAATCCCACTCCATCTTGTGAACCTTTAAATGTTGAAAATTTTTCTTTGGAATCTCTCGACGACAATTTCTTTAAACTTCAATACGCTTTAGAGATTGCGAGAGGTCGTGTTATTCATGATGAACCATTACTTCCTCTCCCTCCGAAGAACGATGAAAGTACTGATGAGTCCATTGATAATCATGATGAGATATGTTCCGAGTCTGACGAAGGTTACGCTTCCTTGTCTTATGGAGAAATCGAGTACGTTGAAGAAGAAATCCCTCAGTGTGGCAATCCCACCTCATTTTCTGAACCAAATATCCCTGACTTCTCTCCAGAAGAGATCGATGTTCTTTCAGAAATTGATGACACCTCAAATGAATCAGATAATCCAGTTCTTGAAACTTTCAAAACAACTTTCACCAATCCTCTGTTTGATTTCGAACCAGATTTTACGATGATTTCAGACAATCCGCTCTTCAATATTCAGATTAAGGATAGTGACGAGTCTATTACGGAACCTGAGTTTGCAAATGTTCATCATATGGTTAACTCTCTTCACGATGAGTTTTTAACTCCAATCGATCCGACTCCATCAAGAATTGTAGAAGTTTCTGAGCCTACTAAGTTGTTATCGACTTAGGATTCATCATCTTTTACCGTGGTTGATACTCCATTATCGTTCCTTTCAGAAGATAAAATTTTTAAACCCGGTATATTGCCTTTAAAGGACTCCTATGGGCTCCAGCCCGACATCCTTGCTTCTTATGTTACTATTGAAGAATTTGTTGATGAAAATCTGAAGAAGAATGATTATAAGACTAAGGAGAAAGTTGTGCTTACCCCTGAGGATCTCTTTGAATTTGACCTCGAAATCGTTGTTATGATCTTTCTTCCTTATCTTACCTATGTTGCTGTTTCTCCCATCCGTCATTCCCCCGGGAATGAGGATGTTGTTTTTGACCCAGGCATCGTCACTTTTCATGCTGTTCGTTTCATTTGCTCCCCCAAGGACAAGTAAATTCGGGGCGAGTCTAAGCTACACAACTCGATAAAAAACAAGCGCTTCGTGGGAGGCACCCCATGCTTATCCATCTATGCTTTCTAGTTTCTAATAAGTAACGAGAGGAGGGCGACCTCTTCCAATCTTGTGTTTGCTTGGTTGTTTGTGTTTGTGCAGATTTCCCTAATTCATGATGACTCTCGTGCTCGTGGTTCGTCTCATCTCCACTCGAGTCCCATGTATTGATGCTTGCTTGGAAATCATATATCCAAAATCTTATCGACTAATGATATCTTTGGCATACTTAATAAACAGCCTTAGATATTGTTAGGATTACCCTTACCTTTTTAAACATTGAGGACAATGTTTATCTTTAGTCTGGGGGGTGAATCTTCGATTTGATTGACCTAGCACTTTTACCATTGCCGTTTACTTACGCAACCCCGTTTTTCCTCAAAAACCAAAAAAATTGAAGAATTTTGAAAAATTTCAAACAAAAAAAAATGAGAAAAATTGAAAAATTATGCAAAAATAGAATAAAAGTTTGACACCGCGTTTGACTTTCCTACTAGGTAAGAGTGAGAATAAAAATTTTGACTTGATCTGGGCGTGTTGAGCCCTAGCTTGTCTCCCTTAACCAATATAATCTTTAAAAATGATTATGGCTAAGCATTCGCGGATCTCATTATTTGAGATTTTAAATTTGCGGAGAACGTGAAATGATAGAGTTTCTTTAGAAGTTAGATGCTAAGCATAGAGTAGTTGGATCTCTTTAAAGCTCATCGAAGGTACTCATGTCTTTTTGTTCTCACAAAATTGCTTCACCCCATATCTGGGCTAAATAATTAAAGATGTTAGGTTTAGCCGATGAGTAGTTCTTTATCTTCTTAAGAGAATCTTTGCTTGAAAAATTGGGTACACATCAAGGATACACGCCATTATCTAGAGTTGTATTGAGTTGTATAGTATATCGTTGTATAAGCGTAGTACGCATGTGGTATCGGAGCTACCCTAAAGCCCGTTATTCAGTATGAGCTAAGGTGCTTTGAAAACTTCGGATTGAGATCGGGCCTTGGATCCTACATTCTAACCCTAGCAGTTGGCGGTAGGTCTTGGATTGAAACCGTGAAGGTTCGGAGTTGAGAAGTTACTAAGGCAAGCAAAAGTTAAAAAAAAAGAGAAAGAATAAGGATGTATGTTGAAGATTTATGGATT
>LBNU01028044.1:57010-80351 GCA_014162995.1 Artemisia annua | reverse complement strand
AAAGAAGAGAGAAAACAACAAAAAACTCAAAAGACCTTAAAGATCTAAAGAACGGTGAACGCCGTCACATGCTCTATCAGAGGTGAGCCGTCAGGGAACAAGTGAAATCCAGAAGTGGATAAAAAGACTCGTGACGGGCCAGAGAGTTCGTAGTGCAAATTGGTGACCTGCCGTCAACACAAGGCCGTGCCAGAGTCTGGACCAGCAATTATGACCCAACGTCAAGAAAGGCCGTCTGAAAACCCTAAATCGCCGAGCTAACGACCGTCCACTATTGGCGTTGACGCGTCAGCCCGCAAAAGTGCTAATATAGTAGTAGAACGTTTTTCTTTTAACTTAGAGGGAATTTAGAGTGGAGAACTTGGGACCAAACCCTAGTACGAGTTTGACAGCCTTGGAGGGTATCCAACCCTTCCAACTTGCATGTTTCAATTAAAGATAAGTCTTTTATTCATACAATAGTGTCATGTGTTGTGTGATTTATTCTTGTAACTGTGTCTTTGCTTTTAATATGCTAGGCTAATTTACTTTGTGTTGCTTAGATCTAATGAAACCTAACTATGATTTATCATGTGATGTGTATTGTTGTGATTGTATTTGGGTGAGATGTTTCATTCTTACTTAGATAAAGGAAAACTGGCTATCTCCTATATGGGTAACATGCTTGAACCGTCCTTTAGAAACGTGATCATATGTGGCGTTTTGGTTTTAAGGTAGTATTTCATGCATAGGTTGCTATCGGTGAGCTTATGGGATAGATGCTTGACGTATCGTCTAGGAGTGAGGTAAGGAACTTAATAGAGTAGGGAATTGAAACGCACTCCTACCCTAACGACTTTTTTAGGAATAACACCCGTCATCCCAAGCAAACTCCAATCATACTAGTCCACATTGAATAAAAGATAGTTGGGAGTAATGAAATCTAATTAAAAACTATTCGTCCACCACTGATTTCTCCTAAACAAAAAAATACAAAATATAAAGTAGCTAGAAGTAGATAACTGTGGGTTAGTTGATAGCAACCTAATTCCGCCCTATCCTCCAAAACCAGAGATTTACTGCGCTTTCATAAAATATAAAAAATACAAAAAGAATCTTCCTCCACCCTTAGACCTAGATTAGAGTAGCTTTTAGCCTAACGAACACTATTCCCTGTGAGAGAACGATCAATCCCTCGGTACTTGCCACTTCACTATACTACATCGGTCAGGTACACTGCCTGGTGGGGATTGCAAGCTTCTCGAGATCCCTCGAGAGGTAAAACGTAGTGCGTGTTGCAATCCACGCGCATCAAGAAGAAAAACGGCCGGATAATCACTCAACTAATGAGCCACCGAAATCGCAGTTGGTAAAACATTACCTACAACGTGACATAAATAAAGAGACATTAGGCGAATGGGTGAAAAACTACCGAGCTACCTACCCCACCGCAAGGAGGAGCAAGAAAAAGGCAATGACTGATACGTTACCAGGTGGGCAGTTATATGAAAGCCTCATGAGACAGAGACTTGTCACCAAGCAAAGGCTTCAAGGCATTTTTAAAATACCAATCGACATTGGTAAACTTAGAGGTTTAGACGCGGTAGCCGACCAAGGTTCAGAAGTAAATCTGATGCCATTATCCATTTACACAAGGTTGAGTAGCCAAGCACCTTCCCCCTCCCGCATAACACTCTCTTTTGCTAATCATTCCTACGAACGCCCATTGGGAATGGCCGAGGACGTATTGATTAGCGTTAACGGATTCCTCTACCCAGTAGATTTTATGATCGTTGACAGACATGACAATGATACACTGATAATCCTCGGGGAACCCTTTCTTGCCACTGCCAGGGCGCGAATTGACTATGATCGCAGTACGATCCTATTCAGAAAGGGAATCAAATGCAAGGCTTTCCAACAACCCCACGAGGGGAGAAATATAATGCCTCGCAAGAAAGGGAGGATGAGTATAAAACCGGTAACCGTGTCAAAGAGAAGATCCTGGAATAGGAAACAAGGATCAAGAGTTACAAAGAAGAGGGAATGGGTCGAAATAAAAAATTCAACATAAATCCCGTGAAGGCTGACAAGAAAGCCAGGGACCCCAAGGAGTTCACTAAAGGGGACTTTGTACTCTTGAGGTATGCCGATGCGAAAGAACCTCCCGATAAACCGAGCCCCTGGTGGTATGGGCCATTTACAATTAGAAGCTTATGCGAGAAGGGGATAGCAACATTGAGTAGCGTAAGAGGAGGTGAAGTGGTGACAGGTATCGACCGATTGAGACATCATCAAATCAGCAACGATGATCATGCACATCAAGGATATACGGTCATGCTCGACGATGCGATCACGTAACGAGGCATGACCTCGAGTCTAGCTACAAGACTCATTAATAAAGAAAAGCGCTTCTTGGGAGGCAACCCATGTTTTGTGTGTTTTTGTGTCTTTGTGTGTCCGTATGTAAATTATATTTCTTGTTAGTGATTCATGCTTCAAACTAAATTGTGAAAATGCTTTATTCTGTTTTTAACTTCGTTTTAATTACATATAAAGATAATTCGCATAAACTAAGTGTAAGAGACATCCAAATCGGTTAATATAGAACGAATGAACATTAATCATAACAACGAAATTAATTTACATATTCGTACTTGTTAGAGTCAAATGCTTGTATCGAGTCATAATGATTTTTTCTGCAGAATTCCCAGGAATTGAGCCAAAGGTTTTCCAAGAAATTTTCCGGAAACTCAACTTAAACTTTCTGTCAGAACACTCTGACGGCGTCAGGAGTTAATACCTGACGACGTCAGGTGCAAAAATCTGGAATTTATTTGTTGATTAAAGTTTACTAACGGAACTTGTATGTTTGTCAAAATCTCTCTTATGAATTCCAGGAAATCTGTAGAAAAATCATTCCACAAGCATTATATCTTACTTGCTTTCTAGGTATACGTCTATATATATATGAATAATGCCGCCGATTTTACGCGAGGTTTCTTGTAGTGTTTCCATCTTAACAGGTTATTTAGGACAAGAAGATGATGCATATACTGGAAGGGAAGCTTTGATAGTTCATCTTCTTGGAGGAGGATCTAACCGTGTTACTTCACTTGCATAAAGAACGAATCAGGGGAGTATCCGATTTCATTCTTTTAACCTTTTATCTCTTCCATTTCTTATTTTAGAACATTGGGGACAATGTTCAACTTAAGTGTAAGGGGGGTAAATAAGGGTAGATTAATGATACCTCATAGGATACCATTATGCTTGATTTTTGCTTGTTTGATAGTAATTGTGTAATAAAACTGAGAGAAACACTTGTTAGAGTAATTTTAGAGCAAATTTAAAATTTTTTACATTAATTAGGAGGGAAACTTTAGTCCTAATAAGCGTCTCATGGATAGGAGAATTTATGACTAGCACAAAAAACCGTACCACCAAAAATTTTCCACCCAAATATGTGAGGTTCACCCCTAGAATTGGTAGGAAGAGAAGCACTCAACTTTAGTGCCCATGTGTGTACCGGTAATACTTAGATTCTAGAACTTGCGTTAGTGACCATTCCGAGTCCACAAGTGAGACTACATTCGTGTAGATTAGGATTAACTACATGATAAGAGGCATTAGGATAACCCTTGTTTTAAACCTGTATTATAATTACATTGGCTACATTGGTCAAGTAATTCTCCCACACCTTTGCGATGTACCCATCTTTGGTACACGATACCCCTAGTACACCCCTCAGAGCCTATCCCTTTCGTTTCTAACTTTAAGCATCATACTTAAAGGAAGAATTTGTTTACAATCCACCCCAAATGTGCAACCAAATCGCCTTAGCCTACCTTGTATGCACTCACCTTTAGTGCATTATTGTTATTTGTTAAACCCTTGTCAATTATCTAATTAGTTACGTTGTTGCTAAGTCGAGTCATATCTTGTACATATTGTTTTGGGATGATTGGGACTCATGGGTAAAGTACTAGTGTTATGGAGTAATGGGGAAGAACATCATTTATTACCCCCATATGTGCTAAACGTTTTCAAAAGTACTCCAAGTGTTTTAATTATTTCAATTCGAGTCGTAGAATAGTAAATGTAAAGTATGTAAAAGTTCAAGTGTAAGGGGAAAGCTTAATCCCCATTGATGTATTATTTTGGATGGTAGGGTAAAAAGGTATGCAAAAAAAAAAAAAAAAAAAAAAAAAAAAAAAAAATCAAAAAATACAAAAAAATTAGAAAAAGAAAAGAAAAGAAAAAAAAAACGGACTACCATCCACACCTATCTTTTATTTCTTAGTTTTGTTTTGTTTTGTTTTTGATAGTTTAAGATTGAGTCTAGTCTTGGCTTGGCAACGCCACTTGTATATGTAACTAAATAAGATGATTGACTAGCCACCAGTAAACTATCCCTTATCCAACCAAACCGTGTTTTTCCATATCCCTAAACCTCCCGTTATAACCCTTTTGTAAAGCCCTCTTTGATAGTTATCCTAGGTGCTTACGCCTTAGTGGAGAAGGTTTTGATCCTCTCTCAAGCCTATGGTAATCTATTTATTATGACAGGTAGTGAGTGATATTGTCCATTTCCTTTACATTATATCTACATATTATCAACCGAGAGATGTGAGTATCCAAACACTACATGAGAGGTGCTAGTATATTTTCTCCGTGCTTATTTTGAGTAAAGCGGAACGACTAAATCTTGTAATTACTTTTAAGTTCGCATTAAATGACCTCTAACTTGTTTTTCAATTGGGAATAAAAGCGCATTTGCTTGAGGACAAGCAAATCTCAAGTGTAAGGGTATTTGATGAGACGAAAAATGTTACGTTTTTAGGGGTCGGTTTGAGTCCTAATTCGTATGTTTTTGGTTTGGATTTCACCCAAAGTCGTTTCTTTTCTCATTTTAGGTACTTTTGAAGGGAAAATCACAAAAGAAGCATTTTCGGGCGTTTTCGGAGTGAAAAAGTGCGGAAAACAACAAAAACTCAAAAGACCTTGAAGATTACAGAAGGTGACGCCGTCACACTCTACAAGGTGACGCCGTCAGGAACAAGTGAAGTCCAGAATTGGAAAAATACTCGTGACGGGCCAGAGAGTTCGTAGTGCAAATTGGTGACGCCGTCAACCAAGGCCGTCAGATCTGGAACCAGCAATTATGACCACGTCAAGGAAGGCCGTCTGAAAACCCTAATCGCCGAGCTGACGACGTCACCTATTGGGTTGACGCCGTCAGCCCGCGTTTTCTATATATATAGAACGATTTTTCTTTACTTTATATAACTTTGGAGAACTAGAGTCGAATTTTGGTGTGAAGAACTTTAGGGTTAAACCCTAGTTCGTGTATTAGTGACCTTAGAGGGTATCCTAACCCCTCTAACTTGCATGTTTAATCCAAGATAAGTCTTTATTCATACAATATGTCTATGTGTTGTGTGATTTATGCTTGTACTTGTCTTTCTTTTAACATGCTAGGCTAATTTACTTTGTGTTTGCTTAGATCTAATGAAACCTAACTATTGATTATCATGTGATGTGTATGTTGTGATTGTATTTGGATGAATGTTTCATCTACGTTAGACTAGAGAAAACTGGCTAATCTCCTATACGGTAACAAGCTTGAACGTCTTTAGAAACGTGAATCGTATGTGCGTTATCGATTTTAAGGTAGTATTTCATGCATAGGTTGCTATCGGTGAGCTCATGATAGGATGCTTGACGTATCGTCATAGAGTGAGGTAGGAACTTATAGAGTTAGGGAATTGAACGCACTCCCTACGACTTGTTAGGAATACACCCGTCATCCACGCAAACTCAACATACTAATTACATGGTAAAAGATAGTTAGGGAGTAATGAAATCTAAGTAAACACTATTCTCCACCACTGATTTTCTCTAAAACAAAAAAATACAAAAATATAAGTAGCTTAGAAGTAGATAACTTGGGTTAGTTGACTAGCAACTAATTCCGCCCTATCCTCCAAAACCAGAGATTTTACTGCTTTCATAAAATATAAAAATACAAAAAGAATCTTCCTCCACCCTTAGACCTAAATTAGAGTAGCCTTTAGCCTAACGAGCACTATTCCCTGTGAGAGAACGATCAATCCCCCGGTACTTGCCACTTCACTATACTACATCGGTCAGGTACACTGCCTGGTGGGGATTGCAAGCTTCTCGAGATCCCTCGAGAGGTAAAACGTAGTGCGTGTTGCAATCCACGCGCATCAGTTTGGCACTAGGTGCTATTTGAACAATTTGGTCGTTTGTACAATGTTTGTTATGTGTTTATGGGTTGGTAGGATATTTGGTACAAGTTGGAACATGTATTAATTAACTTTGATGCAGGATGACAACATTTGGTATGTTGTCAAATTTTCAAGTGTATGAAAATTTCACTAAGTATAGTGGAAGTCGCTAGCCCCCGGTCAAAGTCATACCATATGCGTGTTTACATGTCCAATTTTTGCATTTCCTAACTAGATATGAATTATATTTTTAGTTTTAGGAGTTTTCGGAAAATTTTAAAATCGACTTGCGGGTCAAAAACGTGGACTGCCACATTTTTGGGTCTGGCGGAACTGGCGGCACCCTCACCAGGGTTCCGCCAGTGAAAATTTTCGGCAACCTAGATTTCACCCAACGGATTTGGCGGCACCCTCAAACGGGTTCCGCCCTTGTATCCTGAAGGTTCCGCCAGTCCACCTGCATTTTCTAAATTCGTTTTCGAAATTTTAGAGATCCAAACTTCCCCAAATCAACCTTGTTTATTAGGAAATTATTCCTTGATAGTTTATAACATCATTAGGAGTATTCTAAGAGCCTAAAACAAATAGGAAGTACTTTCCCGCCAAAAACCAAATTAAACCATAACCACCTCAAGGAACCCTCACACATAAAGGAAGGAACCCTTCCTAAGGATCCTTCCAATCCGTGAATCATATTTCCCCAACCAATTTGACAAGACAACTAGGCATTTAGTGCAAATCTTTGTCTTCTTACTCCATCTCCTTCATTGGATTTACTTCCAAATGATGTGACAACCTTCATTACTCACCCAAATCATTAGAAACCCCAAAATTTCTATGGCCAAACATCAAATCCAAACACTTCCTTCAACATCTCTTCTATCCTATAAATTTAAACCATTTTTAACACCTCAAATCACACCATCACCATCAAAATCCCTTCTCTTAAGAGCCTAAACCACAACCTTGACAATGACAAAGTCAACAATCACCTCACAACCACCTCGACCCATTCGGAAAACCGCCCGAATAAGTGTCAAACCGCTTTGGTCAAACCAAACCATCAACCTAAGCTCCTCATCTTCGGATGAATTCTCTTCACCCATAAAAAGTGAACACTTTTTAAACCTTGCATCCCCAACTCCATCACCCAAAGGAGCAAATGAACTCACAACTCCACCACCAACAAAATCACCCATTGACCCAACTCCACCAAGTGCACCAATCCAAACATCCAAAACTCCATCACCATCAACACTACCTCAACTTGAACCAATGGAGTTATTTGGGTCTCCTCCAACATCACCACATCCATTTGTCCAAGATCTTAATGATCTTCCACCTAGATCAACAAATCCACCACCTTTGACAAATGAAAAACCAAGCCCATTGTTTGACCACAATGAGCCTTTTGAACAAAATCCACCACCACAACAAGCCTTCAACCAACCTAAACCATTGTTGTTTCACCCTCTTTTCAAAGACATCCATGGTCCTCTATATGGAGAACCAAACTTTGAAAATCATGATCACCCAAGCCCACCACATTCACAACCTCAACTCTTTGAGTCTTTTCTTCCTTCTTATGATGAAATTCAAAGAATGGTCGAAAACCACCTTCATCAAGCAATGGACTTGCAAACCACATTGCTTGAATCCATTTCAAACCCATCCTCCAACCAAGAAACCAAAATCAACCAACCCCCACCACCATCACCAAATGATCCATTTCCACCCACTCATCACCATGCTAGCTCACAATGTGAGCACATGGTCAAAATAGGTGAAAGCATCAAAACCATGCTTCACCAATTTCAAGATGAGACCCGCTTCGCCATACAACACATCCTAGAACGTTTGGATGCTCTTTCCCATCCAAACCATCCCTAGAGCCCTTTTGGAGGCCTTTTGCCCTATTCAGGACGTGTTCAAGTCATCTACTTATAGAAGTAGGACTTTTATTTTTATTCTTGGTTATTTTTCTTTTTATTTTTTTTTTGGAGTAGGAATATAGTTTCATTTCTTGTCTTTTGACTTTTTGTAAGTCAAAATTTTACTTGAAATGATATTTTCTACTATTGGTTGATCATATATGAGTTGTGATTGTGGATGATTATTTCTCATCATTGTGGTGAGTGGATGCTTCTTTATGCATCATAATCACCAACTAACCATTTTTTTTGTAGGTTCCAAATCCATGATTTCTTCCTTGATACTCTGAGATAGGGGAGTAATATTCAAGGGGGAGCGTGAGAATTGCAACTAACATTTTTCATTGTAGGTTCGAAATCCATGTTTCCCTACTCGACACTCCTACTAGGGGGAGTATCGACCAAGGGGGAGCATATGGATAAGTTCCGCTACGCTACTCTTCTTTTTTTTCGACAAAAAAGGGGAGAAATATATCTAAACTTAGTAACTTAAAATGATTTTCATCAATTAAGTAAAACAAGTTTGATATAACATGTTTTTTAAGCTTTAACACTAAAATTTGTGAGTTACTTAAAAACAAAGTTTATGTTTTGTCATCAACAAAAAGGGGGAGATTGTTAATACAAATATCGCTTAAAAACGTTATTTATATTTTACGATCTTTGCTAAGTTTTGTTAATGACAAAGTGTAAACTTTAGTTTTTAGTAAAACATGATTTTAGTTTAAAGTCTTGCATAACTAGATTTTTGCTACATTTACATTTCATATAAAATACAACATTTTCATATTTCTTAAATTAGAAATGTCACATCCCATTTATGGTAAGTTTTGTCATCTTACATTTATGGAAATATTGTGTGGTTGACTAAACAAAGTTCTTACACTAGGTTTGTGTGTTTGACTCTCCATAGGGTTCTTACACAAGTTTTGTGTTTGACCAAGTATTTATGTGATGTGACTTTGGATGGTTTGGCAAGTTATGGCAAAACATAACTGTCAGACCTGGCGGAACCCTCGTGGTACACGGGCGGAACCCTTCTAAGGGTTCCGCCATATCCGCCAGGCTTGATGGTTGTTTTGCTATAAATACCAAGCCATTTGCTAGCAGTTTTATTTTATCACTTCTCATCATATTTTGAACATACATTCATATCTTTCATTTAACCCTTAACATCTCATTGTTGTGAATACTCTTTTGTAGCAAAGAAGTTCACAAGTACATATAAAGTTACAAGTATTCAACTCAACATTGCAAGACTTGTTAGCTTAGCATCGTGTAGACTTTGAATAGTTTACACTTCATTTGATTGTGTGTTATAAGTTGTGATCAGTTAGTATTTTAGGCCTTAAAATACATAGTGTGACGGGAGTGGTTGTACCCTTGTAAAGAACCAAACGGGAGTGGTTGTACCCTTGGTAAACAACTCGACATCTAGCTTAGTATCGGTAAAATTGTAAGCGACGTGTAAGGTTTTCTCCGCCGGATAAAGGAGCTTGTTGATTAGTGAAAGAAACTCTCGAGTTGGATACTCGGGGCGTGGACGTAGGGCAAGGAAAAGAGAGTTCCTTGTAGCCGAACCACGATAAAAAATCGTGTCATGGTTTGATCGTTTCTTTCTTTATACTTGGATATTGTGTATTGTCTTTGTGTTCATATCTTTGATTAAACGGAAAGTTTCAAAAGGTAATTAAACTAGAAACGGGTAAACTATTCCCCCTTCTAGTTTTCCACACTTGTGATGATTGTGTTAAATCTAGCAAAAGCATTATCTATCGATTCCTCTTCCGGAATCGTGAATTGTTCATATTGTTGTACAAGAAGATCTATTTATTATCTTTGACTTGACTATTACCTTGGTGAGTGATTAATAAAGAATTTCAAATTTCTTTTGCGGTATTACACATAAAAATTCTTTCATATTCTTTGCGTGGCAACGCATTATAAATAACCATTTTAGCCTCATTATTTTTAGAAAGTTTCTTTTTCAAATCATCACTTTGTTTTTCATAAGAAACAAGTTCATCCTTTTTAGTTTCCGAATTATATTGTAAAGGAAGAAAATCACCATTAGTAATAACATGCCAAAGGTCTAGATCCTTTGATTTCAAATAAGTTTCGAATCGATTTTTCCAATATAAAAATCCATCACTTTCAAATAGTGGTGGTCTTTGCATAGATTGCCCTTCTAAATATTTTTCCGATTCCATAGATCGATTCAAGTTTTAAAATACAATATATTTTAAAAATCTTGTTTGACGTGGCTCCTGATACCAATTGTGGAAAACTAGAGGGGGGGGGTTGAATAGTTTTACATCCGTTTTAAGATTTGTGAAAACAAGTTTGTTTTAAAATATTTCAATTCTAGTTTATGTGAATTCAAGACTTGCACTATATGAACAAATATATATTACTAAATAACTAAGCTAATATAGTGTAAGTAAATAAGTAATGAAAGGAAAGAGTTAGAAAGATCAAACCACAACACAAGGATTTATAGTGGTTCGGCTACAAGGTCACCTTCCTTGTTCCTACTCCACTCCCCGAGTCACCTACACGAAAGTTTTCTTCACTATGTCAAAAAACTCCCTTGTGGCGGAGAAACCTTACACAACTTTCGCTTACACCGGCTTAACGACACAAAGCTAGATGTCGGGTTCTAATCCTAGCTAGAACCAATCTCACAACACACCACAACGTCTTCACAACTTGAGCACACCACGACTTCGTCACAACTTCACACCACTACACAACTTCTTCTTCTCCCTACACAACTTCTACTTCTCCTAAACTACTTATTACAAGCACAACACAACTATACAAATAATGTACACAATATACACAACTATACTACAATACTTCTTGAGCTTTGTTTGTTGAAGGAGTATTCTTCTTTTGCACTTTGAATGAGGATGGATGTGACGGGATTGAATCACTTGAAACAAGGATTAGTAATCAAATGATCAAAGGGTTTTGGAAGATGTTTAGAGAGATTTTAGATCTGAAATTTTCGTTCCAAAGGTGAGGAAAAATACCAGATTTAAGGTGGTATTTATAGGGGAAAAATTCTGACAAAATCTGACACAGGAGCGTGCTGGTCCCCTTAATTCATGGCCGGTCCCCTTAAAATTAAGGGGACCGCCCCTTATAATTAAGGGGGCCGGCCTACTGTAACGGCCAGATTTTTTTTGTCTTTAGTGGGGAAAGTTTATTTGGTGAAAAACTAACTGATTTTGGTTAAAATTTTGAATTCATATATTTAGTATGATTAAAACATTTTTCTTTATTACCAAAATTGTTTTTCAAAGATATATAATATGTTTATATAATTAAATAAACTTTGTAGCCCCTTTGATCATGAGATGTATTAAGCACTTGTTTATTCATACCTTAAGTGATTAAGTTGGATGTAGTGATATAAATTAGCTTAATACTTGTTTACGTAGTAATCTTACGTTTAATGATTTTAGATTTTGTGATCGTCAAAACGTAGAGATATCGAAAAATATAAATAACGTTTTTACGCATTATTTATGTCAACATAGGATATTTATAAGTAATCATTAAGGGTTTACTCGCCGATATAATGAAACCAACGAGAAAGGTTTAATTATATACACTTCATATAAGACTAGCAATAAAACAAGTGACAAGCTGCTTAATTATCAGGACAGGTCTTTTTATTGTCTCTATTATCTTTCTGTGTACGTGTATGCTATTCGCTGATTCATGCTCATTAGTTTTATTTACTTTTTAATTCATAACCAAACTGTGCCAGTCTCTCAGGCTGAACCCCCTTTTGTTAGATTAGGCTGTAAAACTAACTTAGGACATTAAAATATTGGTTAAGATAACTAGATAATACGTTCCACTCTTACTGATCGACACTCTGCTTACCATTATATACAAACTGACCGGGTACACTGCTCGTTAAGTGTGTGTGTGTTATTAATAAGTCGGCTAAATATAAATTTAAAACTTGAGTAGGCATTAAAACTGCTAAACCGCAACGACACATCACGCACATCACACGTAAAGATAAATCTGTTGCACTTCATAGGATAATCTGTAGATTCAAAGACTGAACATCTTGTAGTAAAAAATCATAAGTATTATTTTTCGGTGCAAAAAAAACGGTGAGTCCTTTGGAGTTGTATACAAATACTTACGCTCATTTTACGACAACATGTTTAGTGTTCGAACTTATAGATTAGTATTATATCACATTAATATATTAAGCGAGTTTGAATATCTTTTTTCTATTTTCTCAAACATCTATGAATTCACCACATTGATTTAGATGTTCAAATATTATGTGTGATATATGATTGAAAAGGTAAAGATGTGTGTATTTTAATGCCAAATACGACGAATTATTTGGAGTTCTACACAAATATCTATGCTCATTTTACGATAACAAGTTGAATATTCGAACTTACATATTAATGTATATCACATGTGATACATCAAGTCAGTTTAACTATTAAAAAGAAAATTTTCTTTTTCTATAACTTTTATGTCTAAATTATATTGATTTGAAGGTTTAAAAATTATGTGTGATATATGATTGGAAATGTAAGGATGCGTATATTCAATGAAAAAAATGATTAATCATTTGGAATTCTAAATAAATATTTTTGCCCATTTACGACAACGTGTCGAGTGTTCGAACTTAACGATTAATGTTATATCACATGTAATATATAAAGCAAAAAATTGTACCGAAACCGACCAAAAAATATACAGAAAAAAGTAAAAATAAAAATAAAATAAAACCTTTTTCGAAAATATATGAAAGTGCACATCTATTGAAAGATTATTAAATGCTCGTAATGATGGTGTAACTTATGTAGGTTAACTATTTACGATTCATGAGATATGTATTTTTTTTAAACTGTGTAAGTGAGTTTTAATTAGTAATAGGGACTGTTTGTTTAATTTTTTTCATTAAGTCATGTTAATTAACAAATGACTTATTGCAGACAATCTCAGTTTTGTTACTTAATATTTTCAGTAATCTTTCTCTATTAAGTCACAAACAAACAGTTTTCATCTGACTTAATTAATTCAGTTTTTTTTCATATTAAGTCAATTAAGTCTCAAACACCCCTTAAGCAGGGTAAGAGGGACAAAAATGTAACTAATTTGTCACTTTTTGCTTTATTGAATAAACATCTTTATTTTTATTATTCTATACGTTATATTTTTGAATTCCGTTTGCTATGTGCATCTGATATTCATTTTGCTCCTACCTGCTGTGTTGATAAATAAGAAAAGTAAAATTGTCACAAATAAATAGAATAGAAGGAATTAAAAAAATAAAATGTATGCAATAGGAAAAAAAAATAAAGATGAATATAAAACCAAAAAGTTAAGTTGGTTACATCAGTGTCTTCTGCCTTATCTAATCTAACTATCTTATAATGGAGGAAGGCCTACTAGTAATAGAATTATTTAAATTAAGCAATACAACTTTTAAGGCTATAAGTACAACAACCAATACTACTTATACAAATTCCCCTCATATTTAATTCTAACATACAATTAATACTAACATTAAATACAATAAATAAATCATTATGTACAATAAATACAATTAATTAACTGGTAAATAAATACAATTAAGGAACTTATTAAAACACTCCTTACGTAAGAAATACAAATTATCAAGCATATTATACAAATATTCAAGACCGAACGGCAACGGGCCAAATGGGCTCGACCCCGAACGGGCACGGGCCAAACGGGCTTGAGCCTGAACGGACACGAGCCGACGGGCTCGAGCCCGATCGGAGACGAGCTAAACGAAAATTTTGATATCCATAAATTTATTGTCAAAAAGAACATAATAAACTAAAATACATGATTCACCGGAAAATTTTATTTCAGAGTACCCGCCGGCGCAACGCGCGGGTACCCTACTATTAATCAATAATGTATAAAGGCCTACTAAAATGAGAAACTCTTAAAATTCAACATTTCTTATTATAATAAAATTCAATAGTTTGCACATAATTAAAATGCAATTAATACACAATTAATGTGGTCAATTAATTAACTAGTCAATAAAAACAATTAATGCAGTTATTAAAACACTCTTTACATAAGAGATACAAATTATGAAGCTTATTATACAACCAACTCGAACACAATTATTAAATATCACTAATACACATAATAAAGCATATTATACAAATATTTAAATCCGAACCGGCAACGGGCCAAAAGGGCTCGAGCCTGAACGGGCACGGGCCAAACGGGCTCGAGCCCAATTGAGCACGAGGTAAACGAAATTCTTGATATCCGTAAATTTAAATTGTTAAAAATAACATAATAAGTAAAATTCATGATTCACCGGAAAATTTCATTTGAGGGTACCCGCCGCTGCAACGCGCAGTTCATTGCTAGTCTTTTCTTATATAATGAGTAAATTAGATTTGCCCGTGAAAGTGTAAGTAAGTAATAGTCAATAAATGAAATTTTATCTATTAATATATTACTATATGTTTCGTCCATAATTCTGAATCAACAAGGCTTTAAATTTAACACATTTGCTAAAAAAAATAAGAAAAGAAAAAAAATAACGCATTTACTTTATAAACATAATGTTCTTCCAAAAGAGATCACTTTGAGATTTACAACCAGTAGGCTAGTCTATAAAAAGAAAGATAAAAGATCATTCGAGAACAAAATTTTTTTTACATACCAAAGGGCTAATATTCACCCTTCATCTTTATTTGATCTAATGGATGAGATTAATCACAACAATTTAAAAAACCCACTTTCATCCTTTTTTTTTTCAAATATTAATATCTCTTAAACCGTTGATCGTTAAGCGAAAAAAATATACCGTTACGACGAAAATTTAATTATCTTTCTATAGATACACACTTTGATATATTTTCGACAATTTTTTTTCATTTCTTTCACATTTTTTTTTCGTGGCCGAAAAAATCACATGTGATATTACATATCGCATGTGACATTACACTAATATCACATGTGATATATCATATGCGATTTTTTCGGCCACAAAAAAAACATGAAAAAAAAATTGTCGAAAGTATAACAAAGTGCTCGTCTATAGAAAGATAATTAGATGCTCGTCGCGATGGTGTAATGATTTTTACTTACGATTAACGGTTTAAGAGATATTTAAATTATAAAAAATATGTGAAATATTAAAATGCTTTTAATATCAACCATTGATTTATTTTTAGATGAATGGTGGGAATGAGTCCCTTGTTATGTAGGAAAAGTTTGGTATGTAAAATAACTCTCCTCAAAAAGAAAACAAGTTAGTGCTCTTTCTGAATTTGGTCAAAATTCAAAACTAATTATTAAATGCCTAATTTTTTACTTCTTTTACTTGATTTCATTTGACCCAAAAAGAGCAATAAATTGATACGTTTATACTAAACTCTCTCTCTATATATAGAGTTACTTTAGTTTTTAGTAAGAAACCTGCAACATTTTAACTTGAATTGTTTTTATTGGAAACACTCATCATAAAATTTGTTTGGGAAGAGCATAAACACATACAACCACAATGTATGCTCCAACGCCTCCAATCACATGCATATATTTTTTTTCCCTTGTTGTTTACACCTGTTTTTCCAATTCAAGATGTTAAAAATTTTAAAGCGAAATATAAATCTTTTAATTCAAGTACAGAGTACAAGAAGATGAAGTTGATCAATGATCTTCTTAAGAAGATCAATAAGCCTTTCATGAAGTCGATTAAGGTAACATAGCTTGAAAGTTCTATGTGATTATTTATACAAATGTTTAGTACGTGTTTAATGTTTTTTGATTATATGTTTGTCTATTTTATGCTGAATCAGAGTCCAGACGGTGATATAATAGATTGCGTTTTGATTCACCTTCAACCAGCTTTTGATCTTCCACAACTAAAAGGATCATTGCCAATGGTATACTTTTCATTTGGACATATATTAAATAAATCCGAGCCAAAAAACTATGTTTTACAACCTATTTCCAATTTATCGTATTATTTTTTCTTTGGGTTTCATAATAATAATAAAAAACAGGACCCGCCGGAGTTACCAATACCAAATGGACATGAGCAAGCAGAAAAAGCCTCGGAAATTAAGCAAGTATGGAGTTCAAATGGTGAATCATGTCCAAATGGAACAATTCCGATTCGAAGAACAACTACAAGTGACATTTTAGCATTCGGTTCTATTTCTAATTTTGGAAAGAAAATACGTCCAGATAGCTTAGATACACATGAGGTACCCAATTTTAATTTCATATGTCATATTAAAACACTAAAAGTGTAAATTGTTTTATGGATCGATTTATTACCCGTGTATGTTTGCAGTATGCACTAGGATCTGTAGAAGAAGGTGTATACCATGGTGCAAAAGCAACATTTAATTTATGGAAACCAAATGTTACTGGTGTAAATGAATTTAGTCTTTCACAAATGTGGCTTGCGTATAATGTTCCAAATCGTCTTGTCAACACTTTCAAAGCATGTAGGATGGTATTGTCAATCTTATTATTTTTCCAAATCTATGTTAATTTATATTCTAACAAAAATTGATAATTGTCAATGTTGATCTAACTATTAATCACATCGATCTTTTTATCCATAATCAATCACAAAAAGATATTGACCATGATTCATGAACTAAATAGTGCAAATACGTACATATATGACGTGATTATGCATAGGGCCGGGGCTCTTATCTTTTCAAAATCACTTTTCTGTATGCTTATTGATATACGCTCTTATTTGTCATGATGACAGGTTTACCCAGAATTGTTTAAGGATAATGGTTCCCCAAGATTATTTAATTTTTGGACTGTAAGTTTTTGGTTTTTTTTCTTTTTTTTTGAACAGGACTGTAAGTTACTCGTATATACTTGTAGATTTGATATTTATTTCCGAACAAAATGCTAGCACACATAACTTTTTAGTTACACATTTTATTTAAATGGCTAGTCACGTACACGCCACGCCTATGAGATAACAAGTAGAAAAAATGTTGAGACTTAATCAATGGCTCACTCAGAAGTTTAAATAATTTAAGAGTAGGTTTATGCGACTGAGTTTAATATGAAATACTAAAATATAATAAATCTAATAAATTTTGCAGCCGGATGATTATAAAACTGGATGCTACAATTTGTTATGTCCGGGGTTCGTCCAAACTACTAATAAATACAGCCTTGGAGGTGCTTTGCATCCCCCATCAACATATAATGGTAAACAATCCATTATTACCATTTTAATGTTTAAGGTAAGCATTTAATCTCGTAAGGATATTGGGAAAGACTTTCTTTTTTCCGTTTAAAATAATCGTTTGATATTATATTTTTCAGGGTCAGACTGGTGACTGGTGGTTGAGCGTGGAAGATAACGTGGTAGGTTATTGGCCCTCATCTTTATTTCCAGACCTTTGTAATAATGCCACTGATGTCCACTATGAGGGAGAGGTGATTAGTAATATTGGTCTAAAACATACATCAACCCAAATGGGTAGTGGTCACTTTCCAGAAGAAGGGTTCGGGAAAGCTGCGTATATTAGGAGCATGGAAGTGGTTGATATCGAAGATAGGCTACAACCAGCGTCTAATTTGAAGTTACAGAATACTGATTCCAATTGTTATGCTGTTACAAGCGGGTTTTCAGACACATGGGATAATTATATATACTTTGGAGGACCTGGAAATAATCCAAAGTGTCCTTAATTAAGCAAGTGTTGAATTTAATCACTTCGATCTTATATTATCAATATATGTAACAGTGCAAGAGTTCTCTCTTATTGGCTATATAATTGTAATGTTTCCATATGCATATTGCTGTTATACTTGTAAATAATTATGTTTATATGGGGATGTATGTAAGTGCCCCTTTTAAAAACGGATTTACATACATCCCCATGCACACATCAATATTTATATATTTCTCCAAACATAAGTTTTTATCGCATGATGCACAAGGCTATTAAAGTAATATTTGAAGAAATATATAAATAATGATGTGTATATGGGGATGCATGTAAATACCCCTAGCCTTAAATACATAAAAGAACTTAATTGTTATTGCTTAAACTAGCGTACATCAGTTTTTTAGAGAACAAGTGGAAGATCGTGGAGAAAATGGGTTAATTATGTGAAAATGTAGCGGACTTGATATTTTTTAAATAATGTGTAGCCATTTTCAATACTTGTATAGTTTTATATAACCACATTTTGAGTTTTATATATTGTGTGACCATTTTACCTTTTCATTTATCAACCTTTTTATTAACAGTAAAGGAGTAAAATGGTCATAAAATATAATAGATAGGACCTAAAAGTATGTAAAATCACAAAAAGAAGATTAGTATACAGAACTCAAGAAGTGGCATGATTAGTATACATAACTCGAGAGAGTGGCAAATTAGCTACATTGGTAGGAAATTATCCCTAAATAAAATCGTATTCGAAACTTATGTACAATTAAATATAAGTGTGTTTATTTTTACTAGTATTAGAACCCCGTGCACACACGTAGTTTGATGCTATAGTATAACCGTTAATAATATTAGGATTACTTTATTTTGAAGTTAAATATTGTGACAATTTATAAATTCATGATTTTGTAGTGTTTAAGATTTTTCTATAAAATTATATTAGATTTAATATATCACATGTGATGTGACACTAATGTGTTGATTCAAAGATTGAACATGTTGTAGTAAAAAAAACATAAGTATTATTTTTTGGTGAAAAAAAACGGTGAATCCTTTGGAGTTGTATACAAATACTTACGCTCATTTTACAACAACATGTTTCGAACATATATATTAGTAATATATCACATTAATATATTAATAGATGTCATAACTATTGTGGTCTGCGATAGGTGTCTATGATAGCAATTGTTTTGGGCTGCCATAGAAAGGGTTGTGATACTTGCTTTGCGAATTGTTTTGTTACCCACTGTTTACGAAAGAAAACACTGCTCAAATCACAAGAAATTGCTGCGATAGCTTGTGTATTTTTGTGATATCATAGAGTTCTGCGATACTTCGATAGTTACTATTCATGAGACTTTGTTGTGATATCTTGACTTAGAGGCTTTTATCAATTTTTAAAGCCTTAAAAGATTAAAATTATCAAGAGACTTTAATCATTTTCATATCACAACCTACAACTCGAAACAATCAACCATCTCAACTTAAAAAAACTAAAACACCACACTCAAACAAAAACAATATGTCATATCAAAGATCTACCACAATGTCTACTACTCAAGATGCATTGGCAGCAGGGAGTGATGTTAGGCCTCCCATGCTGTATCGGGGAAACTATGTTCAATGGTTTTCAAGGTTTATGAATGTTCTAATGGGTTACAAAGAACGTAAGTTGTTGATTAATTCCATCAAACATGGTCTGTATGTAATGAAAGAGATTGATGACCCTTAAAAGCGTATGAAATTACACCTCATCAATATTTCGTCATTATTATTGTTTGTTATCTTGTGTTTATTTATATTGTTTTCATATTGTGATTGTTTGATCTCACGTAAACTCGGATCTATGAGTTTTTGAAAGTATAATTTTTATACATTAAAAACGGTAAAACTATTCACCCCCCCCATTTTATAGTTTTTCCGCAACAATTACCTTTACGTTTGATATGAGTTATTGATCGGTTTCCGTTAGTTGAAAGGAAAAGATCAATCTCTTGAAACTGAGACAACAACCGCCATGGTCTCTCAAGAGGATGTCGAGCCCAAGAAATTGCATTTAAGGAATCACTTTCAACAATAATATCAGTCAATGACAAATCTAGCTTCTCATTTTACCATCCTACAAGCTTCTTTTATTGCTATTGCTTCTGCAACCTTTGAGTCTAAAACACCAAGAGGAATTGAAAGTACGGTCAATACAATACCATAGGCGTTTCTTAACAACCCACTGACTGGCTCCAAACGGTCAACCAAAGTCAACAACGGATGTGGTCAAGATGGTCAAGCTATTTGTGCCAGTTCTCCTGTGAATATAGTGTTTTCCCGGGTCGTTATGTCCCAGCGAGGTGTGCAATGGTATTTAAAAAGGATTTGTGATCAAGTGATTATGAAAGGATGAACGATATAAGAGATTTGGATGATTACACTAAGCAAATATCAATGAAAATAACTTAAACAAACAATATCAACAACAACGTGCAAGCAAATTGATGCGTGGGTTTTGCAACCTTTGCACTTAGGTTTTACCTCTCAAGGGATCTTGAGAAGCTTACAACCCCCACCAGGTAGTGTACCTGAACGATGTAGTATAGTGAAGTGGCAAGTACCGGGGGATTGATCGTTCTCTCGGGGAATAGTGACGTTAGGCTTGAAAAGCTACTCTAATTAGGTCTAAGGGTTTAGGGATGATTCTTTTTGTATTTTTATATTTTATAAAACCAAGTAAAAATCTTGGTTTTTGGAAGAGTGGGCGGAATTAGTTGCTAGTCAACTAACCCAAATAACTACTTTTGCAATTAAAATAAATAACGAGAAAAAGTAAATGGTTGTGAAACATATATGAGAGAAATATGTGTTTACTTAGATTTCCTTACTCCCTAGCTATCTTTTATATGTTAATTGGTTTGTTGTAATTGTGTGGATGACGGGTTGTATTCCTTTAAACCATTCGTAGGGCCGTGTACGATCTTCCCTAACTCTATAAGCTCCTACTTCACTCCTATGTCGAGCTACAACTTGTAACACGTGACGCCGAATTATTTGGAGTTCTACACAAATATCTATGCTCATTTTACGATAACAAGTTGAATATTCGAACTTACATATTATTTTATATCACATGTGATACATCAAGTCAGTTTAACTATTAAGAAGAAATTTTTCTTTTTCTATAACTTTTATGTCTAAACTATATTGATTTGAAGGTTTAAAAATTATGTGTGATATTATTATCTATTACATTTAGCGGGGATCTTATGAGTAGTGTAACGTGGCTTTTTCTATATCCACACTTTGTGGTACACCCCATTTTGCAGCCGTTACTTCTAAAAAATGCTCTTTTCCCACTTTTTTTTTGCAGGTACAGTGGTGTGTGTATAGGGGTGCAGCAGTACCAACAGTGAATTGCTTCACTCCAACCTCCTTCTTTCACTCCCTCACACATACGTACTCCTGAAGCTTCTCCCGTTTTCCACAAAACACACACAAACACACACATTTCCACAATCATCCACGTTTTTCCACAGATCCACAATCATCCGCGTCTTCCACAAATCGTAAAACACATACAAAAATTCTCTCTAAAAACACACAGACACCCAATGATGGTGATCTACGCACACGCAGATTTTGAGTTCCGTAAGTGGTTTTCCCTGTTTTTTTTGGTATTGCTAACTTTGTGATTTGAGATGTAGGGTTTTAATTGTGATTATAATTTTGCTGGTGGTGTTAAGGGTTTTGAGGTGTTTTGTTTATTATTATTATTATTATTATTATTATTATTATTATTATTATTATTATTATTATTATTATTATTATTATTATTATTATTATTATTATTATTATTATTATTATTATTATTATTATTATTATTATTATTTATTTTTTTTATTTATTTTTTTAATTGCATACATCAGTCATCATAATCACAATAAAAAACCTTTTTTGTTTTGATTTTTTGGTTTCATGATTATTTACAAGGCTGGTCTTGGTTTTGTGATTATTTACAGGTGAAAATAAAGATACGAATATTAATTGATTTCCTTGGGTCTTTTGCAGTCTGATGATAAGCTTGAGCTTATGGAGAATTGTAACACCTGGTATTTTTCCTAAAACCCATTTCTAGCCAAACTTCTATTTTCGTACCTGAACCACTTTTAAAATTTTAATGCATGTTAAATTGGGTTTGAGAAGCGTGAGATATATTAGGAACGAGAATTTATTCCTTGATTGACTCAGCACAACCTAGGAAACTCGAATTGTATTTCATTTGCCAAATTATTTGATTTATTTTGAGTTTGAGAAAAACTCTGAAGTTTATGCTTGATTTTATTGGAAAAATTATTTCGTGAACAATGGCGCAAGTTTCGTGAATTTTCGAGTCCGTTTCCTATGTCGTTTGAGCCCCGAACCGTTTTTACGAGAAGTTTAGCTCGTTAGCGAAGTTAGTCCCTTGGGTTTATTTACAAAACCCACCCGACACTTCTATTAATTAAAAACCCACCCTATACTTTTTCATATAAATACCCCACATAATTTTATTTCACTCATAACACACTCCCTCTCTCTCTCTCTAAAAACACACACACTTTTTCTCACTCTAAATTTTCTCTCTTTTCTCTTCCCTCTTTTCTTTTTCCGACCGGCCAAACCCCCCACCGCCGCCACATTTTTCGGCCACTGGAAAATATTCCAGCCACCCATAAAAACCAACTTTTTATATTTTGTAGATCGGGACGTGCTCGTTCCAAAAGTACAAGCCGATTTAATCAAAACCACCCCGAACACCACTAACTCATTACCACCGCCGCTCCACCTTACACCACCGCCACCACCGCAAGCCACCACCACCTTTCCCACATATTTTTCTTGTCTTTTTGCTCGGTAACCCTCCCCCAAACGCACCCTTTTATACTTTTGTTATTTATTTATTTATTTATTTATTTATTTCGTATTTATTTATTTATTTATTTAAAAACCCTAAAAATATTAAAAATATTATTTTCGTATTTTTATTTATTAAAAATAATAATTCCGAAAATTAAATTATTTTATTCCGAAAATAATATAAATTTTTATATATTTTTAATTATTAACGAAAATAATTTTTATAAAAAAAATTATTTATTTATTTTATTATTATTCCGAAAATAATTAGAAATAAAAACATATTTTATTTATTTATTTCGAAATATTATTTATAAAAATTATTTATTATTTGTTTATTTATATATATGTCGAATATATATATATATACTTATATATAAAAGTTGTATTTATTTGGTTTAAATTGAGTTGGATTATTTAATGTAATGTTGGTATATGTTGACTCGTGTGGGCCCCTTTGACCAGCAGTTGACCAGTCAACGCCGGGTTGACCCGGTGTGACTTGGTGACTTTTTGTGATTTTATGGGATATTTGTTGTAGTTATATGATTTGGTACTTGTTTCGGCTAAGGTTTATATAAAA